>VMDO01026066.1:0-27269 GCA_007922755.1 Pedetes capensis | reverse complement strand
GAAAATGGGAATACCAGAACACCTAATTATGCTCATGAGAAATCTGTACATGAACCAGGAGGCAGTTGTTCGAATAGAACAAGGAAACACTGAGTGGTTTAAAGTTGAGAAAGGTGTGCGTCAGGGCTGTATACTTTCACCCTATCTCTTCAATTTATACGCTGAGCAAATAATCCGAGAAGCTGGACTTTATGAGGAAGAATGTGGCATTAAGATTGGAGGAAGACTCATTAACAACCTGCATTATGCAGATGACACAACTCTGCTTGCTGAAAGTGAAGAAGATTTAAAACATTTACTGATGAAGATCAAAGATCATAGCCTTCAATATGGGTTACAACTAAACATCAACAAAAATCCTTACAACTGGGTCAGCACGCAACTTCACAATAAATGGAGAAAAGATTGAGGTTGTCCAGGATTTTGCGTTGCTTGGCTCTATAATCAACACCCATGGAAGCAGCAGTCAAGAAATCAAAAGGCGCATTGCTCTAGGAAAAGCTGTGGCAAAAGATCTCTTTAGAGTATTGAAAAGCAAAGTTGTCACATTGAAGACGAAGGTGCGTCTGACTCATGCCATGGTATTTTCAGTGGCATCATATGGTTGTGAAAGCTGGACATTGAACAAGAGAGACAGAAAAAGAATTGATGCTTTTGCATTGTCATGTTGGAGACGTCTATTGAATGTACCATGGACTGCCAAAAGAACCAACAGATCTGTCCTAGAAGAAGTGCAACCAGAGTGCTCTTTGGAAGCAAAAATGGCCAGACTGCGTCTTACATATTTCGGACATGTAGTCAGGAGAGATCGGTCCCTGGAGAAGGACATCATGTTTGGGAGAGTGGCAGATCAACGCAAAAGAGGAAAACCCTCCACCAGATGGATTGACACAGTGTCTGCAACAATGGGCTTAAACGTAAATATGATCGTTTGCCTGGCACATAATCGGGAAGTGTTTTGATCTGCTGTACATAGGGTCGCTATGAGTTGGACTCGACTCAACAACACCTAACAACAACAACATTGCTCTTCCAGAGAAACAGGACTTTAAACATTATTAAAAAGTAATAAAAAATTAAAGGAATCTCCAAAATACAGAAGAAGTTTCTGTGGCTTTGCTAAGATATTATTGAAGTTTGACCTGTTTATTGTCACATGGAACTTGTTCAGTAAGGATGACTGTTATTATTTATAGAATCACTTCATGAGCCATTTCTAAATGCCAAGCCTGTCTCAGGCCACTAAGAATAGAGAGATAAGAAGATACCTTCTCTGATCTCATAGCGATTATATTTTAGAAGGGAAAAATGTATAAGCAGATAAGTCTATAGTTGTTAAAGTGTGTTATATTGGAGTGGCATACATTAATTGTCATTAACATCTATATTAAAATGACTCTGACCTGAGACTTGGGAACTATCAATGTTTATCCAATGGAAAGATGAGAAAAGACATTCCAGAATGAATAAGTTTCAGATATGTCCATAAACACACACATATGCATGTATGTTGGCAAATTTGTGGAACTGCAAGCTATTTACTGTGAATAGAGTAACACAAAACAAAATTGAAAACAAGTAAGAAAATGAGCCCCAGGGAATATGATGGAGGCAAGAGAGAAATTAGTTCAGAAAATCAGTGCATCATTCCTATGAATTTTTATAGGTAGCCTTCATATATGGCTCTATAGTAGATAATTCAAAGATGAGTACCTTATCAATGGAGATACTCACAATATCACATAAACTAATCATTTGCTTAGGAGAGTGAGAATAATATTTGCTACAATCCAGAAATACTGCTGTGGCCACAGTAAGGAAAAATAGGAGGGAACTGAAATGAAATAAAAACAGTAAGGAGACAGACTGTTGGGGACCTGATCACCAAGTAGATTTGGAGGATGAGAGAAAAGGGAACAAAGGACAGCTCCTAGGTTTCTTGCATTGGTGACAAGAAGAATAGAGACCTCATAAACCAAGATGAAAAATAAAGACAAGAAAAAAAAATGAGTTCATTTGTGGGGATAGTAACAGTTAAACTTCCCTGTGGGAAAATACTGATGAAGTTGACCAGTGGGCAACAGAGAACACAGAACTGGAACTCAGAGCACAAACATGACTGATGTTAGAGATATAGAATAAATGAGTTTATAGTTGGCGGTTGAAGCTAAAGAAACAGATAAGCTCAGTCAAATGGGCTTGGAAAACTAGGGAAAAAAAGTGTGATGGATGGTTAAAAGCTCAGGCTCTAGAGCCGAAATGCTAGAGTTGAAATCATAGCTCCATCATTAGCTAGCTATGTCATTTTGAGTAAATTAATGTAATTTCTCTGTTTCAGTTCCCTCCGATGTGAAATGTTGTAAAAAGTGCCTGAGTTATTCCACATAAGGGACTCAGAAGAGTGCCTGACCCATAGTAAGTACACAATATTAAAGAAGAGAGAAAAGGAGGAAGAAAAAGGAGGGACTGTCACAGAGAGATTGGGCAAAGAGTGAGCCAAGGCAAGAAACTGAAGGAAAAAATCATAGACAGTGGATAAAAGAAGGCTATACAAAAGCCACCCCATATGTCAGTCAGCCTGTCATGCTGTGGGGGTCTGTGTGTTGCTGTGATGAGACACCAGCAGGGCCACCTATGGTGGAGAGGTTTCAGCTGAGCTTCCAGACTAAGACAGACTAGGGAAAGGGACCCAGCAGCCTACTCTCAAAATAATTAGCCATTGAAAACCCTATGAATAGCAGAGAAGCACTGTCAAATATAGTGCTGGGAATTGAGCCCCTCATATTGGAAGGCATTTAAGAAACGACTAGGGAAGAGTTGTCGCCTCAAAGTAGAGTCATCCTTAGTGATGGGAATGGAGTAAATCCCCTGGGACCTCCTTTTGCTGATGTGGCACAACTCAAGATGAGAAGAAACATAGTGACTATAATATTGGGCTCAAACATGTAGTCCTTCTCACCAGCCTTCTGCTGTCTTAACCTGTTTGTATGTGTTCATAGTAGAAATGTTTCCTTAGCATGAAGGTGCAGCATGAATATTTAGCATTTTCTTACAATTTAGTCAACATCTTTGTTTTTGTGCAAATTATCCTGGGAGGAGCATTTCAAGTTGATAATGCAAATAAACAGACAGCTTATTATTTTTATCACTTTCCCCAATGTATAGCACTATCACTCACCATTGCCTACTTTTTCCCAAGGCTAGAGGCAGTCACTATGGCAAAGAGATAATAGCAGGGACAAGAAGGCAATGCCAAAATGAAAAGGTAAAATAGTAGAATAAGGACTAGGCATGGTTGATCTATGCTTGTAATCCCAGCACCAGAGGCTGAGGCAGGAGGATTACAAATTTGAGACAGCCTGGTATGCATAGCAAGAATTTGTCTCAAAGCAAAATAAAGCAAAACAACAAAAAAGAATAGAAAAAGAAAACAGAATAAGAACTAAATGAGAATCTTTCTCAAGACATACCATAGCAGTGGAGTGAGAATATCAGTATATGAGAAAGTAAGTTAGGACATGTACTTAAAATGTAAATTTTCAGACTGCCTTCATAGAGGTCCAGAAATAGACCTTTTAACATATCCTCTGTGTGATTCTGATGCAAGTAGTCTGAATATCTGCCTTTTCTAGATAGTCACTCAAAAGTGTGTAGATAAGTTGAGAGCAAATACCCCTTCATGACAGAGTCAGTAATATGACAAAAGCGGGGCAACTTATTTTGTAGCACTTGGTCCCACAATGATTGTGTTCCTATTAGAAGTAGTTCTCAGGCTTTAAGGATTGTTAAAATACAGACTACTGGCTTGTATAGCTCTACAAAAACTAATGCTATGATTGGTTTGAGATTGTTTTGAATCTACAGGTCAATTTGGGGAGAATTGACATCATAACAACATTGAGTCTTTTGACCCAGAAGCACATTTATTTAGGTCTTCTTCAATTTTTCTCAAGAACATGTTATAATTTTTAGTGGACAAGTATTATACATCTTTTGTCATATTTGTTCCTAAATATTTAACATTTTGAGTTAATTTGTTTTGTGTTTCAATTTTGGATTCTTCATCCCTAAATTACAGAAATGCAACTAATTTTCATGTATTAATCTTGTACCATGCAATAGTCCTAAACTTACTTATTAATTATAGTAGTTTTTCTGTGGATTCCATGAGATTTTCTACATAAGTGATTATGTCATTTGCAAGTAAAGAAAATTTTACTTCTTCCTTTACAAAAAAAAAAATAATAATTCAAACTGTTGAGCCCAATACCCAGTTTCTGCAGGTAGGTCCAAGAATTAGCTCTAAGAAGTTCCCAGGTGATGCTAAATCTGCTGATCCAACACCATGCTATAGTTTGAATTTTGAATGTCCCTCAAAGCTGATATGTTACAGGGCTGGTCCCTGGAGTGGTGTGATTGAGAGGTGGTAGAAACATTGAAAGGTGGGGCTTAGTGAGAGATCCTTAGTGAGAGTCATTAGAGGAATGCCATCAAAGGGAATCATGGGACCCTTGTCTCCTCCTCTTCCTTTTCTTTTGCTTCCCAGCTATTAGGTGAGTAGTTGTGCTCTGACATGCACATCCACCTTGATGTGCTGCTTCACTAGAGATCCAAAGTAACAGGATTAACTGATAATGAACTGAAACCTCCAAAAGTGTGAACCAAAGCAAACCTTTTCTCTTTATGAGTTATCTCAGGTATTTTGTTATAGTTACAGAAAGCTGACCCAAACCACATGAAGAAAACTATTATTTTTCAGCTTCAGAGAATTATAACACTTGTTCTCCTGTGTCAGAAACATAAATAAAATCAAATTTATTATATATATTTATATCTTTTTCTTTTAAAACATACAGGCCTGAGGGGCATGTGGTAGAGCACTTGCCTAGCATGCATGAGGCCATGAGATTAATCTCCAGTACCACAAAGGAAAAAAAGAAAAAAATCTACCTAAAATGAAAACATTTCTGGTCCATGGTGGCAAATATCATGCAATCTTATACACTAAGGTAGGAAAATGATTTTACACATCAGTTCCACTATGTAATCTCAAGGCCAGCTCAAGTAGGTCAAGCTGGAGAAGAACAATATTTTGTTCCTTCAATTACAACACAGTAGTTTTGCAGATCCATCTCAAAACTATCTGTGAGGTTTTAAATAACCCATCCATGAATACTGGGCCTTTGCCTTTTCCAAAGGAAGTTATTTTAATTTTAACATATATCAAGTGAGAAATAGTTTGTGGCTTATTTTTCATCCCTAACTCTGGCATGCTATGCAAGACTCCAAATAAAGATTAAGTTAATGATAAAGACCAACTTGCTATGCTTGCAAATGACTTATTTTCTAATTATGATTCACACTCATATCCCTGCATATTATACTGTGTTTCTTTTTAGCAACCAGTTTTAAATTCCTTTAAAATGAAAAACCTGAAACCGTTTTTGTGTCATGTACTTACTGCAGCAAATTGAAGTGTAAGATCCCTCTATAATTGTATGTTTCCTTTATTTATTTATTTATTTTTTTTTTTTTGTGGTGCCAGGGATCAAATCCAGGGCCTTGTAAATACTAGGTAAATGCTCTACCATTAAGCTGCACCCTCAGCCCTTTGTCAATTTTTAATAGTAAGAACCATTTCCACAAATGTATATGTTGATTTTCAAATTTAAAAAAAAAGCGTATCATAGAAAATTGTGTTAGTTTTTCAGATTCTGTTGGCAATTACTTTAAATGCGCACACTCAAGCTAAAATTGTTAATTATGAACAGCATAGGCTTTTTGTTGTTTGGCTGACTGGTTTTGGGGGTTTTTGTGGGGGAGTGGTTGTCTTCTGTGGTACGGGGGCGGGGGGGCGTTGAACCCAGGGCCTCCCACATGCCTTGCAAGCACTCTACAACTGAGCTACACGCCCAGCCCATTTTTATCTTGAGTCAGGGTCTCAATAAGTTATGCAGGCTGCCTCTGGCCTCAAACTTGTGATCCTCCTGACTCCATCTCCCAAGTCACTAGGATTACAGGCATGTGCCATTGTGCCCAGTGTTTGTTTTCTGTATTTTGGTTTTTTGCACTACTAGAGGATAAATCCAGGGCCTTGCATGTGCTCAGCAAGTGCTCCACCACTGAGCTACAAACCCAAACCCTTTTTAAATTTTTCTTTTTATTGAGACAGGGTCTTGCTATTGTGCAATCCTCTGCCTCAGCCTCCTGACTTGCTGGGATTGCAGTCACAGACGGCACCCAGCAAAATAAGTACTTTATGAGATAGAGACAACATTTGCAGCCTTTAATAAGTTTATAACAATTAGAAATGAAGATTTGTGACCATGAATTACATAGTCACAGGGACATTTTAGGTAAATTTGAGGAAAGCCCTTTTTTTCTAACAAAATCACAGTTGAGGGTGGGCGTATAGCTCAGTGGGAGAGCACATGCTTACCATGTGTGAGGCCCTGGATTCAATCCCCAGCTTCAAAAATATTATTTATTTATTTACCAAAAATATCACAGATGATGAGATTAAAATATAAACTGTTTTGCTTTGTTTTGGTTTGTTCATGCTGGGAACTAAACCCAGGGCCTTGCACAGGCTACAGAAGTATTCCACCAGTGACCTACATCCTCAGCCCAATAAATAGCATTTTATCCCTCCACCCTCACTGTGGCTTAGAAAATAAGAGGTTTGGCCACACAAGTGTTTTTGATGCAAACCAGGTGGCTCTGATATCATCACTCTGGGATGACAATGAGGTTTCTAGAGCCCTGTGGATGTCCAAATATACTTCAGTCTAGGAATTTATGGTCACAGTTGGGCACTGCCTAATGGTGCAGCTTTTCCAAGTGTCTTCTAAGTTACAGTAGAAGGAGGGGAGGAATCCTTCCTTCTTCAAAAAAAATTAATTTTTTCTTTCTTTTTTTTTTTAGAAGAGCATATATTCATTATACACAAAGGTGGGTTTCACTGTGACATTTTCATACAGCTATCTCATACTTTGGGGCTGGGATTTAGCTCAGTTGGTAGAACGCCGCTCTGTAGTCTCTGAGGTCCTGAGGTCCATTCCCAGCATCACAAAAATGGGAGAAAGATGTGGCAATCCACCCCCAAGACAATCCCCCCCAAGGCAATCCCAAACCAATCAGCCATTGAAAACCCTATGGGGGCGCTATGAGTTGGATAGGACTCAACAGCACCTAACAACAACAATTTCATGCTTTGCTCATATTCAGCCCCCCGCTGTCCTCTCTTGCCTTCCCTACCCCGCTGGTCCTCTTCCCAAATAGTTCACCTTCTACTTTCATGTCATGTTGTTTTTGTTTTTCTGTTTTCGTTTTAAATCAAGATTCCACATACAAGAGAAAACATGCACCATTTGTCATTCTAAATCTGGCTTATTTCATTTAACATGATTCAGCTCCACCCGTTTTCCTGGAAAATGACATAATTTTGTCCATCCTCATCGCCGAATAAAACTCAATTATGTATATTTGCCATATTTTCTTGTCCATTCTTCTGTTCATGGACATCTAAGCTGACTCTGTAATTTTGCTATTGTCAATAGTGCCGCAATAAACTCAGGTGTGCACTTAGCTCTGTTCTATGCTGACTATGCTGACTTTGATTCCTTCAGGTATATACCCAGGAGTGGTATAGATGGATCATATGGTACTTCTATATTTAATTTTTTAATAATTACTTTTAAAGTTAAAATAGAGATGGTGTGGTGGGGCACACTTTTAATCCCAGCAAATTGAGAGGCAGAGGCAGGAAGATCAAAAGTTCAAAGTCAGAGGCAGCATGTGTAACAGTGAGACTGTCTCAACATAGCTAAAAAAGGGGCCGGGGTGTAGTTCAGTGATAGAACACTTGCAAAGTATGTGCAAGACCCTGGGGTCAACCCCCTAATACCTCAAAAATAGATAAACAAATCAATCTTATATGTACACAGATGTGCACGAGATGGCATAAGACTATAATCATAGCTATTCAGGAGGCAGAGGCAGGGTCAAGTGCTTAAGGGCAGCTTAGACAACATAGCTAGACACTGTCTCAAAAAAAAAACAAGTTAAAATATGTATACATTTTTTTAAGTAAGAAATAAAAATGAAAATGGTTTCTCCCTGTCATAATACTATTTGTCTATCCAAATCAACCCCAGTTGGTATCTACACATACAAAAATATTTTACATATACCCCACCTTGCACACATTTCCTTTGTCTTATTTATACAAGTGTAGTTATATCAGATATATTGCTTTACATCATCTTTGAGTAACACATCTTTGAGATCTTTTCATATCTGCAGATAGAAATCTCTCTGACTTTTCTTTATTTCATAATGTACAACTGAATATGTGTACAAGTTATATAATCATTCTCTTACTAACACACATGTAGGTGGTTTCTAATTCTTTTTATTATAAACAATGCATCAATGCAAGTATATCTATAGTGTAAGCTACTAATTATAGAATTGCTGGGTTAAAGAGTGTATGAATTTGCAATTTTGGAAAGCATTGCCAAATTGCCCTCTTAAATTGCTGCTAAGTTTCACTCCTGCTTACAGTAAATAAGAGCCTCCAAAGCACTGGTTCTCCTATCAATCATTATTTCCAACTACAGTAAGGAAAGAGACCCTTTCCAAATACTGGAAAGAACCCATCAACCCCCTGTAGAATTTCCCTCCACTTATCAGTGCACCAGGGGACTCACTAAATTCTGGTGATAGCTCTCAAAGCCATTTCTCTAATTTCACTAGTCAGTTTATCATAAAAGTATGTATTTAGCATATTTATCAAAGGATACCCACCATATTCTAGTTTCCCTAGAGCTGGTCGATAACCTAGAATTTTTAAATCTGTCTGTATTTCATTTTGTCCTTGGGACATATATACTCCCTGCATCTGGATGGTAATATTAAATAATAATTGCTCCCTTATATAGGACATTTGCTCCAAGATCTCAAAACACATTCTACATATTATCGCATTAATCATAAAACATCCCTTTAAGGAAAACATTTTCATCTGTATTTCAAAATAGCACAGAGCTTGAGCTACAGACTGTTAAGGATCTCCCTTAAGAGTTTTCACAAGTTAATGGTTTTATGTTCTCTTGCCTTCTGATTTGAGTTCAGCAAAGTTCATGACAGAGGCTCTCTGAGTTTTCTTCATTAAGAAAAGTCTTAGTACTTTTATAAAACCATAGCAAGCAAAATGGGGCAGGGGTCTCCAGAGGATACATGGAAGGTCGTGAACTTTTTTCCTCAAAGTATGTTACCTTCTTCAGTTAAACAATTACAAAAAGAATAAAAGCCAGGCCACAGGTAGAGAAGAATCCACATTTTAAAGTTTACATTGATTTTAAGATTCAGGGGATTTTCATGGTAGTGATTTAAATGAGACAGCTAATCTTCATGAGGCATCCTCAAGGTTTGATCAAGTGAAATGAAAGGGAATGAACTAAAATTTATGCTAGAATTAATATACAATAATAGGATTTAGGGGAAAATCTGTCATATCAGCCAGTTTACAATGCTATGTGAAGCCTCATAAACAATGGCAGAACCACCTCTATCAATAACTCCAACTGGCACATTCCATTCAGCGCCACCATTGTGAAATCTCATGCCATTTGCATGGAATTCTTGACCTGACATAAGAAAGTTATCTACAGACACCCCAGGTAGGCAAAGAGAGACACAGGAATGACTCTGTGGCATTTCCTTCAGGCTTATTATAATGTCAGCCACAGTTATATAATGGATTTTTCCACTTTTGCATTTCTATACTTCTATCATAAAAGTTAAGATTCTGTGGATACACAAAAGAGCAGAAATGCCTTTCACGCATGGATCCAACTGAGGGATCCTCTTCCTACAGTTCTGAGGTCTTAGCAAAGGCCATCATAACCTCCTCCTGTGATAATGTGCAGCAGAATTCTGTGGCCTTGGAGGAGGAAATGCAGCATGGTGAACAGAAAAAAATAATACCAAATTCCATAAATAAAATCCCCTCTCATGCTTTGTAACTTCAGCCAAGATGAAAAGAAAGCACACAGACTTTTCCAGAAAGAAGACTGGGGCAGAAATTTTACCATTTCAAACACTAAAATAGACTGAAGGCATTCAGAAAAATAATGTGTAAAATACTGTGGGCTTTAGTTAGCAGAACTGATTTGCTTTCTACAGCAGCAAAATTAGATGCGACTATCCTCAATGCTCAAATCAGCAGACCTTAGTTGCCTGGCTCAGGCCTGTGTTAATTCCAGTGTATCACAAAAGTTTTTTTTTTTTCCCCCATTGTTTTTATTGTTTCAGGCTACTCAGAACTTTGACCACTCAAGTAAGTGTACTGAAAAATTATACCATGTTTAACCCAAAAGCTTCTTATGGTTACATATAGTTGGTATCTCTGACATTTGAAAGATGTCATAAATGAAAAGCAGTTACTTTAAGTGCACACATTCACATACTAAACTGTCTTCCATAAGAAGAGACAAGGTCAGACTGCAAGGGGTTCCTGTCTCCCGCAGGGTTTGTCATTAGGAATGGAGGCATAGTGCCAGTGCCTATGTACATGAATTTTCTTTATCTTCCTTTGTTTTGGTTATGGGGCTTATTCCAGTGATTTTACAAGATGCCTGCTGTGCTTCTGAGAAAATAAAATGTGCAAAGCATGCTTCCCTCCAGCTCGTCCACACCCATGGGAGATATCTTGGGTGATTAATTGTTGGGTTCTTAACGGCTGCTCTCTCCACTCCTCAGGTAGTTTGGTGTCAATCACAATAAAGTTATCTTTTCAAGTCCCTTAAGGTCCCTTTAGGTTTTATTGGACTCTAGAGACATTTGGCTTAATCTAAACCTGAAGGTTAATGTCTAAAATTTAATTTAGCCAATTGTTTTAAAAGCCACTGATACTGCTAAAAATATAAGGGACCTTTTTAAAAGATCTTTTCAGGTAGTTTCTTTGATCTGGGTGAACATTCAGTGCAGAAATCTTTGTATTCTCTAAAACAGGGGAGGCCTTTTCATAGAATCACACAATAAATTCATTTTGGAGCTAGAAGGGAACTACAGATAATCTATTATAAGCTTGTCATATTATCAAATAAAAATTTCCATATGATTTTTTTCTAAATAGGTCACTCTTTTTGTAAAAAATAATAATATAAGTATATAGTCCAAAGTAGAAAAGACAAAAAATGCCGGACAGTGAGAAACAAATACCTCTCATTTCCCATCATCCACTTACCATCGCTATAGGGAACTACTGTTATAAACTCTTATGATTTTTCCAGAAACAATCTATGTATGCCTTTGACATCTTTTCAGCAAGAGTTCAAACCTGGGCAAAACCAGAGAGGTCATAAATTAATCACATTTTCTAATTATCATAAAGTACTACAGGATCTTTTAACTCCAATCTCAAGTCTGTCACATATTCACTTGGACAAGTTAATTAATCTCTCTTTCTCAATTTCTTCATCTAGGTGATGGAATTAATGGTGCTCACAAGGCAGGATAGTCAGGACTAAGTGAGATAATGCACCAAATTTCCAGGCATACCTTTTAATTTTAACTATGTGAATGTATAAGTTCTTTTGTGTACATTTGCATTTCAAATTCAGAGTACAAAGCTTTATCAAGGTAGCAATGAAGATGTCTATAGAATCTGTAATAGAGCCAAACATGGTGGTATATGCCTATAATCCCAGCAACTCAGGAGGTGACAGCAGGAGGATCACAAGTTCAAGGCCAAAGCAGCCTGTGTAATTTAGTGAGACCCTGACTCAAAACTAAAAAAAAGAAAAAAGAAAAAAAAGAAAAAAATTTAATGAACTTGTGGGGGCAGTCCAGTGGTAGAATACTTGCAAAATGTGTGCAAGTTCCTGGGTTCAACCCCCAAGTACTGCAAAAAATATACATATAGAATATATAGAGAAACGTGTTATATGCTACGCTGTTTGCATAGCATTATCCCTTTATTTTTCCCAAAGGTGATTAAGTTGGTTGGCTTCTTTTTTAATCATTTTTGCTTTACTAATAGTTGCCTTTCATCTTTTCAAAGACAACTTCCTGCAAGTCAGATGCCTCCCTAAAATCTACTACTTCCAAAGATTTTATGCAGATAATATTATTGAGAGAGTGAGAAAGAAGGAATTTACCATTTAACAAATATTGATGATGTAATTAATATGTGCCAGGCAGATAGCTAGGTAGTACAGAACAGGTAACACACAACTGAGAATTTGGTACTGAGAATTGCTGGGCTAACCAGGTGCCATGGCATCCCTGTAATCCCAGCACTTGAAAATAGGAGATAGACTTGAGTTTGACTTCAGCCTGTTCCAGGCCAGTCTGAGTTACACAGTGAGACCTTGTTTAAAAAAAAAAAAAAAGGGCTGGAAGCAGTAGCCCACTGGTCCAGCACTTGCAAAGAAAATCCAACCAAACAGCTTACATAACTAAAGAAATTTATTGGTCCGCACTTCTGAGAATCCAAAAACTAGGTAGGCTTTAAGAAAACCCATGGCTCCATGGTGTCAACAAAGGCCTTTCTTTCCACTGCTGCACTCTCTCTTCCATGATGTTCTTTTCATCTCTTCTTGCAACCCCTAATAGAAGTCAGAAGCTATCAGAGCAATATGCTACCAATGTCATATCTACAAAAGCAGTGAGTACCTTGAAGTAGCTCCTAAGGATTACAGAAGAATTGTTTTTTCCTAAAATTCTACCAACTGTTCCTCATTGTCCATAATTGATTCCCATGCTTAACCTGAATGGGCTGGGGTTCAGCCCAGTAGGTAGCGTGCTGTTCTGTGTGCTCTGAGAGGCTGGGTTCTGTCCCCAGCACCAAAAGAATGGGAGAAGGACCTGGCAGCCCACTTTTAAAACAATCAGCCATTGAAAACCCAATGAATAGCAGAGGGGCACTGACATAAGGCCTAGCACGGCCCAGTGTCTGGAGTGTTTCATTCTGTTGTACATAGGGTTGCTATGAGTCGGACCTGATTCCATGGCACCTAATAACCCTGAACAAGTCCCATACATAGGGTAACAGGCTATTGCTCATTACCTTAAGGTAGTCAGGGATTACCTCTGGAAATAGGCAATCCAATCCACATCAAGCTGGAAAATACAATGTTTATTGAAAGAGTCTGAAAACTCTGCATGGTGAGGAAGGGTTTCCCAAATGTCAGGCAGAATTCTTGTTAATGCTTCCTTCTGCATGTCTGTCCATGTCACTCTCTTAGGCTGGCTTCCTATACAAGATTTTTACTTTAGGTTCCCTCATAATCTGATTTACACAGAGCTGAAACTGCCATGGACAACTCTTAAATACCTGCAACCCTACGATTCTAATTCCTGTTACTCATGTATGACTTTTATTCCTTAGTGAGAAATTCCCAAACAATATCCTCTAACTGCTTGGCCTACCCTACAGAGAAGCTCTCAGAGTAGGTCTTCCCACACTGATCCAATGGTAATAGCTAGAGAGTGGGTCATATGATGTAAACACAGGCAACTAAGCCCATCTGTTCAGTGGGGAAACAGATTCTTTTAGAAAGGGATGTGGGCAGAGAGGCATACATCTTTAGAAAAATCCCAGTGGTGAAAATGATAGGAAGAAGATGGTCCCAAATTTAAAGATAAAATTAAAGCTGCCACCATGATTCAAAATTAGACCATGCGACTAGCATTGACTTTTGCTTTAATTGTTGTTTCTGCCCTATAATCTTTAAATTTTACCTTACAGGACACCAAAACACTTCTTTTGGGAGAAACATTACAGAAGAAAGAAATCAAAAGATATTTAATATGCTTATTATATGCCAGATGCTAAAATGCCTCACAGCATAGCTAAATGTTTATGCCTTTTTTGCAGACTATTACTTCCTCCAATAACATTACTTCCTCCAAATGGCATTAAACACTGGATGGGCTAACAGAATACCCCAATAGAATTTCTCAAAACAAAATTTCATTTCACTCTCAAGTACATGATCTATTCTCAGCTCTTGGTCTCCAAGAGGAGGTTAGAGATCCCCATCCCCCAGCCCAATTTCAGAGGCGTTCAGTAGAAGGAGAGAAGGTTTTGGGTTCTCAGCATTAGCTGTGGCACTAAGGAAAGAAGTATTGTGTGGCTATTCCGGAAGCACAACCAAACCTCTCCTGGAGAGGAGAGGAACAGAAAGCTAGGAATAATAAGTGTTATTCTTCACTCTGCTATGATGCATTCAGGCTCTGTGACCTAGTCATCTGACTGGGGACTATTTTAAATGTGAAGTAAATAGTGAAAGGATTCCCTGTAGTCCCTATAAACTTGGGAATGAATTAGGCTGAGGGAACCAGAACTTTTCCCTGAGGCATGTAAATTGTACTGAATGTTTTCTTGATGGTTCTAATTACTTAAAGAGCCCTTTTCCTAGACTAGCCCAAAGTTTTTTGTTGTTGTCTTGTTGTAGTTGTTTGTTTGTTTTGATTTGTTTTTGTTTTTTGATATGTGATTTTGCTATGTAGGCCAGGTTGGCCTCAAACTCACTGTGGGCCAAGGCTGCCTTTGCACTCAATCTTCCTACCTCAGCCTCCAGAGTGCTGAAATTTCAGGAATGGACATAACATAAAGTCAAAACAAATTAAAAATAGAAGAAATATGGAGAGCAGGTGGTGGTGTTCAGTAGTATAGCAATTGTCCATGTGCAAGGCCCTGGATTCTACTCCCAGCACTGAAAAAAAAAAAAAAAAAAAAAAAACCAACTAAACTAAACAAATCCCAGTAATGACTAAAACTGTAGAGACAATTGATACTTAAAAGAAAGAAGACTTTAGACATAAAGGCAGAGCAGAATTTTTTTAATCAAGATTTCATGCAGCAGTTCTGCATGGCCTTCCCATTTCTCAATAGCTTTGATTTGTGGAAATAATGATTATGTAATTTCCACATATTGTGCTCCCATCACAGCATGTAGGCAACAATAAAAAGAAAACAACTAAAAGTACTTGAAGCTGGAGATTTTGATAAGGCTCCCTTTTCACTTCACAAAGTTTTGTAACTTGATATTTTTGTAAGGTGACTGAAATATTCCTGCTGAGTTTAAACAGATACATGTGAATGCAACAAAGTGTCTGGTTTTCTTACATGTATCTTTAGCAGGAACCTCATTAATCTAGTTGTGCAAAATTAACAAAGAAGAAACTATCGGACTATAAGATTCCCATAGTTGATAGAATGTTGGTCTTTCTCCTAAAAAAAAAATCTATGCCATCTGTTTACAAAAGTGAGAAATGTTGGAGAAAATTATTTCCCTTGCTACAAGCACTCAAAGAGAGGTCTTCAGCATTTTCAACGAGAATTTAGTACAAGGAACAAGACAGCATCAAGCCTGCACAGTCATTGGCAGAGAAAAACAAAGATGTTTTCCTCTAGTCCCTATTTTACCTTTACTCTTTGAACTTCCAACAGTTTATTTATTGTTGTTGTTGTTATTTTTAATTTGGTACACACTGTTTCAAGAATCATCTTGGGTCCCTTTTTTGATGTCCTTTTTTTTTTTTTTTTTTTTTTAAAGTTGACATGGCTTTCTCCAGTGCTCCATCTCCACCACCTGTCATTGGATGGGGGCTGCAGCGTGGAGAACATCATCGGTTCTGAGTTCATCGGTGGACTGGATGGTGAAAGGCGGCAGCAGCAGGAGCAGAGGCAACTTCAAGGTAGGTGGCAAAAGTGTCTCAGTAACAACATCCCCTAGCTGCAGGCCAGTGATCAAATTTCACATGCTAAGTGTACCTGGAGAAATACAACTAGTATCCATTAATTTTAATTCTCCCAGAAGGATTTTACATTTTATACATAAAATCCTGGCAATTTTTCCCCTTCTCACAGTCATTTCTATGTGATTAACCATACATTGGTCACTAGTCACTAGATGGCATTGTACAGTGCTTGACAGCAGTAACTAAATTAGCAAAGTGACAGCTTGGGCCATTTTTCAGCGTTTTCTTCTTTCCTGTGGATCTTGAGAATTTAAATCTGACCCTGGGAGCTGGAGATAGATAGCTCAGTGGAAGAGTTTTGGCCCTATCCTCAATTTCCAGCATCACTAAATAAAAAAATAAAAAATCTGATTCTGAAGATTTCATTTTGATATGTTTTATGGGTTTGGCTTTGTAAAATCTGAATCTTCTTTGATATTCTTTTTCCGGTGGTGTTTTTAACTAGTACACGAACCCAATATATATTAGGCTTAAATCAATAGTAAACAATAAATTAATTCTTTTAAATTTTCTTCCAACTCACATATCCAAATGTTTACCGATAGAGACTGCAGATTTGGTATGTGTGTGTAGTGCTGGAGAACTCGAACTCAGGGCCTTGTTCAGGCTAGGTACATGCCGTACCACTGAGTTATATTCTCAGCCCTCAGAAATAACATAAAGCTCAATATATGCAGGCATGTATTTTGAAAATTTGCTTTATCTAAGCATGCCCAATTGAAATCTAATCATAGGTAAGCCATATAGATGGAATAATGATCATAAAAATGATCAGTTGATGTTTCATAAGCCTATGAAATTTATAAAGGAAATATAACAGCTATAAATAAAGAAAACTGAGGTAAATGTAGTATAAGTTACCAGACACAGACTTGGATTCTTACAGATATGACTGGCAAATATGACTTTTTCTATGTCCTGGCAGACCTTATAATACTGACAACTGTATTCTCATATGTATGTTTATCAATAAAACAGAATAAATTTTTCTAAATTATAATTATGACTTAAGACCTGAGAATCTGTGAATAATACTGGGTGACAAAATGTACTATTTGGAGTGAGGCTACCAAGATAAACAGCAAATATATAGATAAATGGTGGGTATAAATTGGTGGATGAATGGGTAGCATCTAATAGAGTACTTGATATTGAATAGTAATTTGAAAACTATAATATTGGGGCTAGGGGTACAGCTCAGTGGTAGAGCAGGTGCTTATCTTATTGAAGGCCCTGAATCCAATACCCAACACTAAAATTAAATTAAATTTTAAAACTATATTGATCTTCTGTTTTCATTTAAAATATGAAAAGATGTTTTTCTGCTTCAATTTGCCTTTTAATTTTTATTTCATTCATTTATTCATTCAAGAAGCATTTACTAAACATTTACTTTGGATTCAATACTAGAGATGCTATGATATGGATAAATAAGACACTAAATTTGCCCTCAAAAAGCTTTTAGTCTTCTATATTGTTCAGCATCCTTGAAGTAAATATCAGAGTCATTGATGGGAGAGGGAGAGAGGGAGAAACAAAGAGAAATGCAATGCAGAATCTTAGATGAGGAAGCTAACTGCATGGTTTATCATCGTAATTCTGCCAGAAACACATGCTGCAATCCTCTACCTCCCTCCCTGTACCTTCAAACAAAATAATTTTATATGAAAGTGCTTTGTAAACTGTAAAATACCTTAAAAGTATTTTTTTTTATCTTTTTACTTTCTTGCCTATTAGAATCCCACAGTCTTTTAAGAGAACTTTGATCCTAGGATCAAGTGATTCCTCCCTTTTAATTTTCTATTTCAAAATTCCAACAGCATAAATAAAACCCATTAAATTTCCAACTCACCTTGTGAAACAAAAAGTGGGCAGGAACATCATGATCTTGAAGAGAGAAAAAGTGGGAAGCTAAACTAAGTACCTGATGAGTTCACTAAACTCTAAAACATTATCCCTTTTTCTTCTTTGACTCAATTAATTCTTGCTGCTTTTCTTGGTTTCCATAGTGAGGAATGTCATTCCACGCAAATTTTATTACAAAAACACATGTGGAAGGAAAAAGTTCTTGTGAGTTTTATTCTGGTCCTATAACTTTACCTCTTCTGTACTTTTATGGTAGAAAAAAAACGATGATTCCAGTTGTTGGTCAGATTAGGAGATTCAGGACAATACTGCCTATTCTTAGACTAGTCCAATAATTCTGCAAAATGCTTCTTATTTTTTGCTAAGAGCAGTCACACCAAAATCTACAATAGATAAACCAGGAAACATTTCTTTTTCCATAAATCCTGTACAGATATCATTATGTAAGGAAAAATAAACTCAAGTGTATTTAAGACCACAAACAAAGGCCCATAAAAAAGTGTACTTGATTGCATCTACATTATATAGACAGATGTTTTTATCTTATTTCCTGGTCTACTATGTGAGGACTATGTGAGGACTTTGTCTTTTACTTTGTGACTGCATTAAACTATATTTGTAGTATGATGACAGCTTACCAGTAAAGATTAACTATTAATTGGTTGTTAATTTATATGCACAATATGTTGATATTGCCTTGTTTGAAAAAAGTCTCATTTCATTAAGAAAAGAGAAAATGTAGCTTTGACTCATTGTACTTGCCTGTACTTATTTTGAATGATTAGTTTCATTCTAGAATATTTGTCCACCATCAGACATCACCAGACCTAAGCTCTGAGAAAACTTTGTTGTTGTTGTTGTTAGGTGCCATAGAGTCATGTCCAACTCATAGCAACCCTCATGGGGTTTTCAATGGCTGACTGTTTTGGGATTGCCTCAGGAGTGAATTGTCACATCCTTCTCCCATTTTTGGGGTGCTGAGAATCAAACTCAGAGACTTCAGAGCAGTGCTCTACCAACTGAGCTAAATCCCAGTCCCAAAGTTAGCATAGTTACAGGGATATTAGCAGGAGTGTACACTCTGTGGGCAATCTGGTCTGTTATCTTGCAGTGCTCTACCAACTGAGCTAAATAAAGTCTCAAGGCCAAGATACCTATTTAACATATGGTTCCTTTTCTTTCTTTCTTTTTTTCTTTCTTTTTTTTTTTTTTTTTTTTTTTTTTTTTTTTTTTTTTTTTTTTTTTTTTTTTTTTTTTTTTTTTTTTTTTTTTTTTTTTTTTTTTGTCCTAGTGCTAGAGGGTTGAATCCAGGGCCTTGCATGTACTTTGCAAGTGTTCTGCTACTGAGCTACACCCCCAGTCTTTTTTTCATGTTTTTATCTTGATACAGGGACTCGCTAAATTACACAAGCTGATTGTGGTCTCCAATTTGCAATCCTCCTGCCTCTGTCTCCCAGGTTGCTGAGATTACAGGCATGTACCACCGTGCCCGGATATGATTTCTTTCTTGAAATTCCCTTCATTCTTCAGGTTTAAAACATTTTTCTCTTTGTTTAAAATATCATTTCAGGGCAACAAATATTATAAGAATGACTTACGGGTATTTATGCCTAAAGAACATTGGAAATGGAATTCTGCTTCATCAGTTTCAAAGACCATAGCTTTTCATTATCAGTATATTTAGGTAAAGAGAGGGTCTCTGTCATGAAAACATATGCACCTACCTTTATCCATGGGCAAAACTTCCCCAGAAAGAAGTAGAGATTTTTTTTTTTTAAGTTATTTTGGGAAAGTATACTGAGGCTTTTCTCGAAATATAAAATGGCATTTCATCAGTGCTGGTCATTTTGTAGCCACTTATGACAAATTATCACAGATGCTCATAAAAATCTAAAAAGAACTAAATGTTATTCTCTTCTGAAATGGCTAAGTATATTTCCTTTAAACTGTATTTTAAAACAAAAACAAACTTTACCACTTTGAAGAAAATGCAGGAAGCCATATGGTCCCACCCAAAGTTCCTGTGTGCAAAATGTCCTCATTGGGAAGAAGGTTCAAGGTGTTTTTAAGAACAGAACTTTTTGTTTCTGCCTATTAACAATGGCACTTCCTGTTTTGACTTCTAACTATACTGAGGCTATCAAGAAAGTAGATTATGGACTTCTCCTTTTTGCACAGAAAAAAGGATGTATATTCCCCTTCACCATGTGTGTAGAGGTCAAAGTAAACATTGTTACTACTCAATTCTCTTGAAGTCGTATAAATTAATCAATGGTAACCCAACAAGAGTTGGAATATTCAGTTATTTATAGTTACCTAGTCATTAGCCTGGTGTTGAAGTAATTAGAATATTCTTACCTCAAATGTACATGAAGTTACATGTAGCTTCTAAATGGTCTCTGAGTTTTACCAAAAGTAATTAACAACCTCAAACAAATTAGGACTCAGTGATTGCCTTCTCCTAAGTCACTTATTATTTTTTTGGTGGGGGCAGGTTCTTAGTTCTTACCATGTAGCCAAGGCTGGCTTCAAACTTCTGATTCTCCTGCCTCAGCCTCCAGAGTGCTGGGAGTAAGTCATGGGCCACCATACCCAGCTAAGCCACTTGCTGTCAAAAAAGAGAGAAAGAAAGTAAGGATAGAGGAAAGGAAAGAAAGAGGAAAGGAAAGAAGAAAGAAAAAATAGAGTAGAATGAAAAGACCTTCAATTCAAAGTGAAAAGAAGTTACTTGCTAGATTCAATAATCAGAATACCCGTTACTTCCCAGAGTCAGAAAAATATTTTTAAGGTAAATTCAATGCTATTTAGTGTAAAAATTACAATCATAATGTTTTTGTTAAAGTACAAACAAAACTGGACACAGTGGTACATGCCTGTAATCCCAGCACCGGGAAGACTCAGGCAGAAAGATCATAAATTCAAGGCCAAGCTTGGGCTACATATTGAGTTCAAGGCCAGCCTTGGGCTACATAGCAAGACTCTTTCTCAAAAAATAAATAAGTAAATAGGTAAATAAATAAATGGAATGCTAAAGGTGGAAGTACCACATCAAAACAAATAACAAAAAAGTTTTAGTGCTGAGTTCAACCCCTGGCATCACAGGAAAAAGAAAAGAAAAGAAAAGAAAAGAAAAGAAAAGAAAAGAAAGAAAGAAAAAGAAAGAAAGAAAGAGAAAAATTTCTGCAGCACAATTTTTCTTTTTTTAAAAAATAGTACTATCTATTGGAAGAGGATACCATTTGAAGTAAAAAAGCAAAAAAGAACCCACAGCCACTTCTGTATTTTGTGTATTACTGTGAGAATGACAATTTATTAGAAGTTGGGGCTATAGTTCAGTGGTAGACACTATGCACTAGGCCCTGGGTTCTACCTCCATCACTGATAAGAAAAAGGAAAAGAAAAAAAAAGGAACAACAGATCATTAGAAATGAAAATATGAGAATATACTTTCTTAACAAAAAAGGCAAACTTACTACCAAGTCATGTACATTTATAGTCCCAGCTACTTGGGAGGCTGAGACAGGAAGATCGTTTGTGCCCCGTAGTTCAAGGCCAACCTGGGAAACAGTTAGATCCTCTTTCCACACACACACACACAAAAGCAACAACAACAAAAAAGACAAGTCTTATCTTGGAATTGACATCTCAATTTTTCAAATATGTTATGTATTTCTATGTCATAGAAAAGCAATTTGTTGGCTTTCTCAAATTGTATAAAATATTATTTTCTTTAAATATATACTACCAAACATATATGAATATAATTTCAATTGAACACACGCAGATATAAATGTTTTAGGAAAACTTAAATGACAACTTGCTTTAATATATTTTAGTATTTGTCATAAATACAGTAAAAATAGATTCTTTCAAATATGTACTATTATCACTAATGGTTTATACAGAGCTTATTTAAAAAATAAAAAATCATGTTTTAGATGCAGATTCCAGATTGTTACCCATACAAAAAGACACTAAACAATAAAACATTTACTAGAGCAGAAGATAAGCAAAACATCCACAAAGGATGTAATTGGTGTAGCTAATAGCAAAGTTGTTAAGACTGCTGATCCCATTTGGAAATCTGTGCAACATGATGAGCAGATGCACAGAAGACATTAGTGGGAGATCTGAGATAACCAAAGATAATTAAGAAAGTCAGTTTTTAGCAGAATGCATTCTGGGGCAGAAATACATTTTAGATGCAGAAGACTTTCTGGCACAATAACATGATTAGGCTTTTTTGATTAACATTTCTATACATTTATGAAACTAAAATAACAATGAATAACTGTCAAAAACCGGTGTTTTCTCCTTCCATAAGAAATAAACACTGTAAAATTATTTAACTCTAAAAATTGTCAGTGGTACTTGTTTTTGCTTGTTGGGTTTGCAGTGCTGGGGATTTTTGTTAACTCTTTTTGATGTCTGTTTTTTGTTGTTGTTGTTGTTGTTGTTTATTAGAAATTTTTAATGTATATCATAATGTGATTCATTTTGACATGCTTTTCATTGTGACAATTTTCATATATGCAATTTGATAACCATTATTCATATAGATTACCCCTTACCCTCCGCTATGTTTCCCCCCTCCCCCCTTCCTATCTAAGTTTCCCATCCAAGTCTTCTCTATCTTTTACTATATAGTATTTTTCTATATGTCCTTGGGTTCCAGTTCTGTTTAAGATAGAAACTTTTCCTGTAGTGGTCTTTGTTTTTATCTTGTTAGAACAATTACATGTGATTTCTAGTCCATTTATATTGACCTCATTCTTTTCTTCCCTCCACCCCTTTTATTATGATCTGACCTTTGAGTAGGATTTTTCCTTCTTGTAATTTTGAATCAGCTCCCTCATATGAGTGAGAACATGTGTTGTTTCTATTTCTGAGCTCATGTTCGTTCACTTAAAATAATTTTCTCTAATTCCATCCATTTTGCTGCTAATCACCCTATTTCATTTTTCTTGATTGCTGAATATTATTCCATTGTGTATATATACCATAGTTTTTTAATCCATTCTTCTGTTGAAGGGCACTTTGGTTGATTCCATATCTTTGCTATTGTGAAAAGCGCTGCATTGAACATGGAGATACAGGTGTCTCTGTGGTATGATGACCCATCTCCCTTTGGGTAGATTCCCAATAGTGTTATAGCTGGGTCATATGGTAGATCTATTTCTGTTTGTTTTTGAAACAGGATCTTCCCATATAGCCCAGGCTGAACTGGAACACACCATCCTCTTGCCTTTGCCTCTTGAGTGCTGGGATAACATAGATGGGCTACAACACCTAGCTTTTCTTAATTTTTTTTTTCCTCAGTGCTGGGAACTAAATCTAGGACCTCCTGCATGCTAAGCAACAGTTGTACCACTGAAGTACAACCCCAGTCCTCCTTAATTCTTTTTGCAGTAATGGGGGTTGAACCCAGGGCCTCGCTTGCATGCTCTACAGGTGCTGGACCAATGAGTTGCACCCTCAGCCCTTTTTTTTTTTTTTATTTTTTTTTTACTATTTGAGACAAGGTCTCCCTAAGTTATGCAGACTGCCTCTGGTCTCCAACTTGCCATACTCCAGCCTCCGCCTCCCAAGCCGCTGGGATTATAGACGTGTGCGACCATGCCTGGCTCCTCCTTAATTCTTCAGTTTTTATATATTTCCCACAAGTAATCAATTGGTAAAATGATTCTCTTGATTTATGATCATTGCCAGTCAGATCAGCAAATTAGAAAATAGAGAAATAAGTTTTGAAAGCTTCTATAAATAATATATTAAAATCATGATAAGCCATTAAGTATAAGGAGACATCCAATATCTAAGATCACTTTTCTCTCTAAAAATCAATTGCTCAGATTGTGAGCACTTAAGAACAGTAACTGGGGAGTCAGATATTCTGTATATTAACTATAGGACAGTAGTACCACTCATTAGTATCTCCAGTAAGTTAGACCAAGTTACTCCAGTAAGTCCCAGTTTTCTCCTTTGTTAAATGGAGATAATAATAGCTTCCACTTCAAAGGATTGCTTGGAAGGTTAAATTAGATAATGTACAAAAAATTCTTAGTACAATGTCTTACTAGTAATTATCAGTTGCAATAGTGTTGGTAATAATGCACTAATGTTGAATGGTGATGATGATGCCTCTTCTATAAGGGTTCTAAATGTCCTCCTGAGATTGCTAGTTTTACCTGGGAATAAAAGTAACCCCTCCATACCTCTCCTGTTCTCCTTGAGAATTCAATATATATGCAGAAGTGAAATGCTAGAATTCCATTCTCCTGTGGCTGCCACCTTTACCTCTCAGTTGTTCCTATGTATGTATGTATATAGGTGGTAGACTTGAAGAAGGAAAAGTGATATCCAAATATTTGGAAGCCACTTTTGGAGAGAGAGAACCCACAAAGTCAATCTGTTTTCTCTGATGTTTGTTCATTTTGTAGTGGAAACTACACTGCAAAGTCCTGTGAATCATCAAGATTGTGTGTGTGTGCGTGTGTGTATTGATTTTTTTTTTTCAAGTGCTGGGGATCAACCCCTGGTCCACAAGCATGATAGGCAAGTGCTCTACCACTAAGCTACATTCTCCCTCAAGGGTATAAATTTGAAGCTCCCTTACATCTAAAGTATAAAATAATAGTTGCATAGGACTTGATAAAGTTATATAGTGAAGTTTGGAAGCTCGGGAACAGATCTATTCTAAGAAAAACAAAGAAAATTAACAGGCTATAAAAAGCACAAAAGCTAGAAATATGCAGTAGATCAGGATCTAATGAGGTCCATTGGAATGCTAATTAGGGACTGCAAACTCCTCCCAAAAATACCTTCACAGGAATACCTTAGGCTGCAGGTAAGGACACCATTTTGACCTCTCACCTGGTCTTCCTTACCAAGATAGATTTGTAGTTATGGTAAAGCAGAGTTGCATCCTTTTTCTTTGGACTTGGAGCACCTTGAAAAGCCATTGCCAGCATAAGTCTTCTTCCATTCAA
The DNA here is from genome assembly GCA_007922755.1 of Pedetes capensis. Classification (NCBI taxonomy): domain Eukaryota; kingdom Metazoa; phylum Chordata; class Mammalia; order Rodentia; family Pedetidae; genus Pedetes; species Pedetes capensis. The sequence goes on along the minus strand of VMDO01026066.1, from coordinate 2,643 downwards.
CCCACCCTAGACATTGTTACCTAACCCATAGAAAGGATATTGACTGCCTCTATTATGCAGTTTTGGGCTTGGATTTAGCTAGTTGGTAGAGCACTGCTCTGTAGTCTCTGAGGTCCCAGGTTCGCAAAAATGGGAGAAGGACATGACAATTCACACCTGAGGCAATCCCGAAATGATCAGCCATTGAAAATCCTGTGAGGGTAACTATGAGTTGGAAACAACTCGATGGCACCTAACAACAACAACACTATGCAGTTTTGTATTACCCTATTTTCAACATTTGCACTTGATATTACTCAACCAATATTCAAGAATGAATGAGTGCTTCTGGGGTATCCATAGAATATTTTGTTGAAGACATAGCTTGAATTTCTACAGACTACTGACTACCCAAATTGGAACTTGAGATTCTTTCTCTCCCCTAACCCCTTTCTCATGTTCTTCTTGTTCAGTGCCATGGAGTCAGGTCCAAATCATAGTGACAATATATACAACATAATGAAATACTCCCCAACACTGTGCCATGCTCAGCAATATTGTCAGTGCTTCTCTGCTGTTCTTAGGGTTTTCAATGGCTGTCTGTTTTGGGAGTGGGCTGCCAGGTCCTTCTCCCTAACCTACAGCACCTGTTGTTCCCAAGCAGTCTCCTATCCAAGGAGTAATCAGGCCCAACCCTACTTAGCTTCCATGACCAGACAGGATCAGATGCCAGGATAGTATGGCTGTAGACCCAGGTGGGAGCAAATCTAAGGAGTATTAAGTCTAGTAAAGAATGTTAAGCATTTGGTACATAGCAAATTGAATGTTGATATTTGGTCAATCCAAAGGGAATAATTCATTTGAAATTTTAAATTATTAGATTTTTTAAGTGATTTAATATAAGAATTAACAAAACAGAAGTGACTTGTTCACCATCTGTCTAAACAATAGTAAGTGTTCATTCAAAGTTTTATGAGTCTGTAGGGTGATTCACATAATTGTGAGGAATGAAATAAGACAAAGCTTGTAGGTTTGATTTGATTTGATCCTCCTAATATTTCAGTTATGAGAATCTAAATTCTAAGATGATAAAGAAGGTTGGATATATGACACAATTGTCAGGCAACATTATACAAAGCAGTACGCAAAGTACAGAAGAATATTTTAAGTGTGTGTGCGGTACTGGGGATTGAACCCAAGATCTTGCATTTGGCAGGCAAATGCTCTAGCACTGAGGTTAACATTTTTGCTGGGCTTTTCAATTTAGAGAAAAAGAAAACCACAACCAAAAATGTTTTAGTTCCCACTGTGTGAAATATAATTTTGTTTCCACAGATAGCAATACACATGTGACGGTTTGTAACATCACAATAATTTTCATAATAGATACAGTAATGACCTTCGGTTAACAGCTTGCTAAATAATTTAAAACTTGGTACTGTACAACTTCACAGTACCTTACAGGCCAATATGAAAAATTGAACTAGGAATTATTAAATCTGTGAAATATGGAAAATGAAAAAGATATACTGCTAGCATGATCTTGTCTCTTAGAATTGAATATTAATCCCAAAATGCTTGATTTATGTAGATATATATATACATATATATACATATATATACATATATATGTGTGTGTATATATATCCCCTTATCACATAAAAAGTATGTACTTATACTTATCACAAGTAAATATATATATATATATTTTTTTTTTTTTTCTTTTTTGATGCTATGGATCAAACCCAGGGCCTTGTTCATGCTAGGCAAGGCCTCTACCACTGAACTACATCCCCAGGCCTTCAAAATTCTTATATGCATGTATGAAAGTGTCACAATGAAATCCATTATTTTAAAATTAATGTACACAAAATTTTTAAAAAGTAAAAACATTATCTTACTCTACATGTGTCATTAGAAGGACCAAGAAGAATTGCCAAACATTAAATAAACAAAATATTAAATGAATGTAAAGGGAAGTTAGGAAGGACAAGGGACAAATGATAATTTTCCATGTAGTGTACCGTACATACATTAAAACATCTTAGAAGTATGTGCAGTTTCCATGATACTGGCCTTACAAATTGAAGAATCAAAGATAATACAAAGACAGTTGTACAATCCAAAGGCAAACCATGGTTTGTCTTTCAACCATATAGTATTTAATGTTTCCTAGAGAATGAAGAGGATTTAAAACATTTACTGATGAAGATCAAAGATCATAGCCTTCAATATGGGTTACGACTAAACATCAACAAAACAAAAATCCTTACGACTGGGTCAGCACGCAACTTCACATTAAATGGAGAAAAGATTGAGGTTGCCCAAGATTTTACTTTGGTTGGCTCTATAATCAACACCCGTGGAAGCAGCAGTCAAGAAATCCAAAGATGCATTGCTCTAGGAAAAGCTGTGGCAAAAGATCTCTTTAGAGTATTGAAAAGCAAAGATGTCACATTGAAGATGAAGGTGCGTCTGACTCATGCCATGGTATTTTCAGTTGCATCATATGGTTGTGAAAGCTGGACATTGAACAAGAGAGACAGAAAAAGAATTGATGCTTTTGAACTGTGGTGCTGGAGACATCTATTGAATATACCATGGACTGCCAAAAGAACCAACAGATCTGTCCTAGAAGAGGTACAACCAGAGTGCTCCTTGGAA
>VMDO01026065.1:0-27272 GCA_007922755.1 Pedetes capensis | reverse complement strand
ATCTTCTTCAAATAAAAGACAGGAGAAAATGATTATTTTTGTGGCACATATTAAGAAGAAAGGCAAATGGTTGGTAATTCTCCAGCAACTAATCTCAATATTTGGTACAAGGCAGAATTACATGGAAAACATGTTGAAAAGGCATATACCTCCTATCATCCCAGAATCCCCCTCCCCAATAAAAATCCTTGGGACTAGTGTTCATGTGCATCCCTGGCTAAGCAACATTGCTCACTATTGCAGTGTTGGCCTCAGGGGAAAACCAAACCAAATCAACCAAACAAACAAAACAAAATGAAAAAGCAGGTCAGTAATGCATTTAAACAACCAAGTTACTAGTGTGTTCTTCTCTGCTCAGTGGTCTTTGTTGATCACTCTAGGTAAGGAAGTCCAGGATGATAAGAAGTAAGAAAGCTTTGTTAGATGTAAAATTACAAAGTTTTTGTGAGCTTATAGAAAACAGCTTCAGAAACTGATTAAGGTAAATTTCCAATTTCAGATGCTAAGTAAGGAATAGAAACAGGAGCAGTTAGAATCAACCTTTAAGAAAGATGAAAAGCAAAGAAATAAACTCAGAAATGTAGCAGGATGGGGGAAGTACTTTTTTGGGATGATGGAATCCTAACTTGACTTTATGTATAGGAATAAGGAAGAAAACAATAGCAGTGAAGCAAGAAGGTAGAAAGGAAAAAAAGATGAAGGAGGGAAGGAGCAAACAAGGAAGAGACAGTAAGACAGAGAAGGAAGAGAGGAAAGAGATTTTGAAAATTTGGAGTGTACTTTGGAGTCAGGTTCTATTACCCACTAGTATCAGGAATCTGGTAATGGTATAAATGTAAGTGTGCTGTGTAACTCTGTTCGGGAATGTTCTCCCTTGCCTTCCTTGCCTAAGCTTGGGACATTGAAGGAAATTTCCTATAAGATTGGATTGGGATAGAAGGACTGGAGTGGCATGAAGCTGCCTGCTCAAAGGACAGGTCTTAAGGGAATGGAAGTTCCATAGAAGATCTCATGCTGAGAGCCTGGAGTGCTGGTGCTGGGAAGGGCATCTGCTTCTCAAAAGACTTTCACAAATCCAGGTAATCTGGCTAGCACTAAGTCTATGTATCTTCTACCTTTTGTTTCAGCTCTCTGGTAAAAGATGCTACACTACCCACAGGATAGCTTAAGAGAATTTTTAAAACTGTCTTCTCTTCCTAGTTGACCAAACTGTAAATAAATCCATTTTACTTTCATCAATCTTTGTTTCCTAAATTTCATTTAAAACACAGAAAAAATAAAGCACAGCAGGAGGTGGAGTATATGCAAAGAACCTGCTTGGTTACAATCTGACTTTCATTAAATTATTTAACCTCTGAACTTCATTCTCCTCACCTACAAAGATGAGAATTAAGTGAATACCTACCATACAGTGTTGATAAGAAAATAAAATAAAGTAGCTAATGTAAAATACTTAGTTCATTGCTTCACTTTGAGTAATAGCTTCAGAAATACATTCACTATTTTTATTACTATTATTGATATTACTATTGGTCTATCCTCAATATGTGGCACAGATCCTCCCTTACTTCTGAACAAATATGAAGTGAATACATGAGTGCTGTGAGCAACCAGCCCTATAGACCTATCTTCTTTCCGTTTCCTAACCAATGGATAATAACAGTTCCTAACAACAACTCAGCCTGCAGGCGTAGCCCTGTGGCATCTTATCCAGTCAGATCTTGGAAGCTAAGTAGGGTCAGGCCTGGTTAGTAGTTGGTTGGGAGATCTCCTGGGAACACCAGATACTCTAGGCTTGGGAGACAGACCCAGCAACCTCCTCCCAAAAATCAATCTGCCATTGAAAACCCTATGAATAGCAGAGAAGCACTGATGATAGTGTTTCACCTGTTGTATGTAGGGTCGCTCTGAGTTGGATACCTCCTCGATGGTACCTAACAACAACAACTCAATGGAATATGGTGAAAATGGAGTAGGATTGCGCACATAAATACCTTGGCACTGTTCAGAGATTTAAGTTTTCACTAAATATTTCATCCTTTTGTTAGGTACTTACCTTATTAGGCATTATCAGGCAACATGGAGGAAAAGGGGACTGAAAATGACTCCTGCTGTTTAGCCATGAAGAAGCAGCCATAAGCTTGTCTGAGGACATTGGAAGGAAATTTCAAATGGATTCCACACCCTATCCAAGCCATGAATCCATTTACAAAAACAAAGACCTAGGCAGAGGTCACACTAGGTACTCAGAGCTGGGCACCTGGGGCTGGTACCACACTGGGAGTACCCTAGTATGAATAAAACTAGAGGGAACATGTGCCCACCCTCTTTCCATTCCTCTCTATCTCTGTACCTCTAATCTTCTCTCTCCAATTACTTTATGTATGTTTCTACATTCTCTGGGATTCTTCATCTTCCCTGTCTATCCAAGACACTTTTCCTTCTAAAAGCCTGTTTAACTCTCCTATTCTCTGGCCTCTTTACCTTCCCCTGGGGGAACAGAGACATTCTTATACCAATTTTCCCAGCTAATGTGGGTTTTTCCAACTTCCTTTGCAGATCTACCTAAGCTTCTTCAGGTGCCTCAGTTTTCCCTGCAATTATTCCTTAGAGGTGTACTATCTTTAATAAACCTATTCAGTACTATAATTTCTGTATAGCATATAAATTCTTTTATATGTCAAATACAAGGACTGAGGTTTTACTGCCAGATTTCCAGACCTGCACTCTGAACCTGCTTACACATTCCCCCTTAAAACACCCTTACTACTATCTCCTCAAATTTTCCAGTGTGCCCATAACAAAGACTGCTTAAAAATCTACTTGGAAACCTCCAATTAGCACCTGTTCTTTTGTGTGCTCCTCTCCTCATTAGTATTAGAATACCAATAATTCACATAATTTTAACATAAATTAATCACACATGTATTGTGAGTGCAGGCCTAAAGTCACTTTAAAATCACTGGTTCCTTGAAAACTAGCCCTCAACAAAAGCTGATAAGGGCAGCTATGTCACAAGATGGTTGTGCCTGCCTAAGGGCTGGACTAAGAAAAAGGTGGTGTTACAAGATAACCTTGTAAAAGGTCAAATTTGGGAATCCCTGTACAGGGCCGAGCTCTGGAAAATGCATACTTACTTTGTACCCACCACCCATTTACCGTTAGCTCAGTTGGTAGAGTGCTACGCTGCGGTCTCTGAGGTCTCGAGTTCAATTACCACACCGCAAAAATGGGAGAAGGTCCTGGCAATCCACTCCCAAGGCAATCCTAAAACAGTCTGCCATTGAAAACCCTATGAGAGTCGCTATGAGTTGGATACTGACTCGACGGCACCTAACAACAACAACAACCCATTTACCATAAAGAATTCCTGCTTCTGTAATTCTGCTTCTCTGCCCCTACCCTATAAAGCCCCTAACTAATGATGCTGCTTTCTGAAAGTCCACTCCCAGGACTGAAAGTAGCCAGCCGGGCGGTCTAAATAAACTTTTCTGCTCCCCATCCATTTGTTTATGTCTTGGAGTATTTTTCTGGGGTCTAGCTGCTGGGTACAACAGTTTGTGACCACTAGGGCTGAGGTTTAGATCAATACATAGAGCTCTGCCCTCCACTTTCTGAGGATTCTGGTTTAATCCCCAGCACTGCAGAAATGGGAGAAGTTTGTAGCAATCCATTTCCAAAACAATACCAAAACAATCAACCATTGAAAACCCTATGAGGGTCCCTATGATTTGGACTCTACTAGATAGCACCTAACAACAACAATTAAATTAATATATGCATAAATCTCTCAAGGTTAGTGGTTCTCAAACTTGAGCACACATAAGAATGATCTGAAGAATTTATTAAAATATAGAAAGCCTGAAACATGTGATGCTTTAATAAGCTCAAACAACAATGGAAAAAAGCAACATTTAATATAAAATATGTCTTCCATCAGTGTACTCAAATTCATTTGGGTTGTTTTGTTTCACCAAGGTAAGTTATGTTTACCATGCAATTTCTCTAGGATATTACTATTATTTCAAGAAGTGATTTCAAGGATTCTAAATAACCTAGAAAACATTTGAGAACATTGTCAGACTACCACTTGCTTAACCTGTTACCAGAATCTCTAAAACCAAAACCAGGCAACCCAAGATATTTAATACACTTTATGGTCCTTTCACTGACAGCACAGCAGAGGGGTAGAGCTCAGCATGACCACCTAGCCTGAGCAGTTCCACTAGTTGGGACCTCCACTCAGGTTAAGTCAAGTCCTTGACTTCATCACAGAAAAGAATTTCAGGATGAGTCAGGGAGAGTGAAATAATTTGTAAAGTTTATTAAGTCCACACTGTAGAATTCTTGTGGGCACTGGATGGGAGTGGGAGGAAGAGAGAGAGAGAGAGAGAGAGAGAGAGAGAGAGAGGGGTATGCAATTTCAAGACACAGGTAAGAACTTACTAAGTGAGCTAAGTGATGTGCTGGAAGCCAAAAGAGGGGCTATGCACATGTTTCATCCAGTTTTAGTTAACATGGGGCATGCCTTGTGTGATGTCAGTCCTGGGCAACTAGCTCTGGGTGCCTAGTATGTCATGAGCCTAAAAGGACCCCTGTCATAGTCTGGGAATGTGCCAACAAGATCAAAAGAAGTTCCATTGTTTAGGTTTTTCTATTAGAGGAGCTTCCCTTTAGTAAAATGAGATTATACATTGTATAGATTAAGAAAAGAGTCACAACGGAGTTACCTGGGCATATCTAAAAGAACCACAGAATTATACAAGGGAAAGAAAACCTTAAAGGTTACATACATTTTGACCCCAATCATGGCTTATAGCTATTTTAACATTGTCATTATTTAAAATACCTTTCAAAAATAATGTTTCTATGCACACAGTTTTCACAGCAGTCTTCTTCATAGTTGTGTCAAAGTTCTTGACTCCCAGCTGGCTAGACTCAAAGCAGATTCTGGAGAGAAAGCTCTTTCCCTTTCTATGCCCCCCAAATTTCTGTATCTATCCTGCCTCAGTCCTAGCTTTGATTGTGGAGGTGCTTCTCTATAATGGTTAATCCATAATTTGAGTGTTAATGAATTTTGGCATAAATTCCTGAACTTGGATAATAGATGTCAGGTTTTCTTATTTCTGTATTCTTATGAAAATGTATTCTTGTTTCTTGTGCTAAAATTGTGATGGGAAATGTGCCTTGAAGCACTCAAGAATACACCAAAAGTGAACTCAGTTGGACCACAAAACAATAAGAAACTCAATGTTTCACAAAATGATCTCATTGGTGGGCATTTTTTATCTCTACAAGTAATTTGTTAAGGCATGTATTATCTCACTAACCTCCAAAGACTTCTTGAAATACCTTTCCACTTACACCAATTTCCCTCTTTTGTAATAACTCCCCCCCCCCAATGAAGTATAGGAATCACTTTGAAATGTTAGCTGCTTTTTACAATTTATATTCCCTGGTATTTCCTGTTATCCTCTGATGTAGTCTCATCATTTCTAAATTAGGACTAGAAAAAGGAAATTTATTCAACCCACAACATAAGGAACACAGAAGTCAGTTCTTCGTCTGGGAGTATTGGAAGTGAGATATTAGTCTAGACCAACAAAAGTTAAGTATATATCCTTTGGCATTATCCATCCACCTGGCCACCTACAGAGTGATTCAAAAGTGAGATTCAAAGAAATCTTAGACTGAAATTTAATAAATGAATAGGGATGACTTAAAGCTTAGAGAACCAGCGAGACTGAAGTTTCTGTGAGAACAGAGGATGGGCAGACAGAAATGAGCAGGTGTCAGTAGATGCCATTGTTTGCAGAGCAACAATGTGCCTTACCCCCTATTTCTTAGCATGTTGTAGACAACCCAGAACTTAGAGGAAAGAAATGAGAGATCCCTAAATTACTTGCATTGTTTTTCACTTTGTAGAATAGGGGATTATAACTGAAAATGAATTAAATAAATTTAAGGAAAGCTTAACTGATTTTGCGAAAATGAGAATATCATCCATTAAAACCCAATGAAGGAAATATCTTCGGATTTCGTAGATCCAAACAACACATATGCATGTAACCCAGGAGATCTAAGTCTTCACTGATGGGCAGTATTAACTGTGTGGTTGTTTTTTTTTTTTAATTGCAGCATAGGTTGCATGTATACATACATTCATTCACCAGATATGGTGGTATACTCATGTATTCCCAATGAGTCTAGAAGCTGAGGCAGGAGGATTGCAAGTTGGAGGCCAGAGGCAGCCAGTGCAATGTACCCAGATCATTTATCAAAATTAAAAAATTAAAAGTTTTTTATATTGTTTACAGAGATGAAAACATTAACAATATGGTTTTGATTATTGCACATTACATATATATATACGATCTGAATTACCACTCTGTAACCCATAAATCCACTAGATGGATTGACACAGTGTCTGCAACAATGGGCTTAAGCATAAATAAATCATATGCCTGGCACAGAATCAGGGAGTGATTTGTTCTGCTGTACATAGCATCGCAATGAGTCAGACCCAACTCCATGTCACCTAACAATAACAACAATCCCATAAATATGTATAATATAAATAAGATTGGGAAATCAAGCTGTTCTGAAATACTCTGAAAGCCTCTGAGTTATCATTCTTAGGGAACAAATCTTTCCAAAAAATACACATTTAATATTTATTTGGTATTTGATATGCTAATTAAAATTTTCCTAAAAAAATTAAAAATGAAGAGGGGTCAGGGGTGCAGCCCATCTATAGAGCAATTGCCTAGCATGTTTGAGGCCCCGGGTTCAAGTTCCTAGTCGTTAAACACAAAGATTTTAGAGTTGTATTGTGTTTACAAGTTGTACATTTTAAAATCAAGATTGAAAGTAGGCTAGATTTCAAATTTCATGTTTCTTTTTAACTTGAATTCATGGCACACTTAAGCATTTTCTAATAACGTGGCAAAGAAAAAATAAATGTACTAAGACAAAAAGTTAACTACACTATAGTTTCTGATCACCACGGAATTACTAATTCAGGTTTTTCAAATCTGTTCTGTGGATTTGCCTGAGTGAGAGAAGCTTATTCTTTTAACAGATATGATGCTCCCACTTCCAAAATCCTTTATACCTAGTCTTTCTACTTCCTTGGCACTGGCAGTGAGGGCTGTAGTCCAGCTCTCCTACTACCTTAATCTGAACAGTTCCCTTTCTTGGGACTTCCACTCAGGTGAAAGCCGGGTCCTTGGCTCAGTTACAAAAATGAATTTTAGGACAAGTAAGTAAGAAAATGAAGCAGTTGGAAGTTTATTAGATAAAGGGTGAGAAATAGTAAATGCTTTCAGAGTAAAATATGGACTTCTAGAGAAAGTGACTCGCCTGGGTGTTTTTACGATGGATATAATGTATCTATGATTTGTGTCTTTTTCAAACTAGGTTTAAGATTAAACAAGGTTTAAAAATTAAGCAAAGTCAAAAATTTACTACAAGAGAAGGCAACATGAAATAGTTTACCCATTACTCTTATCAAGGCAATCCCGAAACAGTCAGCAATCCCGAAACAGTCAGCAATTGAAAACTCTATGAGGGTCGCTATGAGTCAGATACCGACTCGATGGTACCTAACAACAACAACAACAACAAAGAATCTCCTTGTACAAGTTAAATTGTAAAGTGACTTTATGGGGTGAGGTGTTTAGGCTTGGGAGTAGGAGAGGGATGTTAATAATATTAAACTCAAAAGTCATAAACATGCAAGGCCTAAGTAAGCACAGTCTGTTTGTTGTTTTTAACATTCTTGTTTGAGAGTCCCCAAGAAGATGAGAATTGTCTCCACATAGGCAATCTTCTCTGTTTTTGTTAGATACTGTTGACTCTCAACTAGTGGGGGTTGTGAGCAGATTCCTTGAGTTTAAGCTGTTGACTTTTTGTCAATGGGAGATGTCACCAGATTCCAGAGTGAAGGGCTTCTCCCCTTTCCATGTCCTCCAAATTTCTTGTCCTTTTATCTTGTCTAGTTCTGTTAACTTTAATTATAGTCCATAATCTAGTTTGGTGATATTCTTAGGGAAATACTGGGTTCTATGCAGGCAGTTCTAACAGCATCTTCTCTTCTTTAGATTATGCTGGATTCTCAGCTGATAAGTCTCAGGCCAGGTCACATGGTGAAAAGTCCTTCCTTCCCATGTCTCTCAAATTTTTCCCTGTCTTTTTATCTTGCATCATCCCTGGTCTACTTCATGCATTTTTTAAAAATTTCCTACCAGGGTATTATTTAGGACTAGCATATTATTCTGCAGTCAATGCCATGTCATATGATAGTTAACATAAACCTAGGTGAGATGTAGATGATTAAATTTTCTTCTTTGTAGTTATCAGTTCTGTAGGTCATCTTTCTTGTGCACTGCCTTCGTGGGGCTCAGTGGAACTCCTTAGGATGCGTAGAATACATCTTAAAGACTATTATTCTAAATTATACTTTCAAGAAAATAAGAGAATGTTATTTTCAGCTCCATACCATAATTGAAATTAGAAAAAAATAATGATAGAGTTGCCTTGGATAGGTCCCCTGGTGAATATATACATTTCCAATGTAATAATTCTTTAGGTGAATGAATTTATATAAAGAGCTACTTTAAGAATAGCCAAGCATACTGGAAGGAATATGGTCTCATTTAGCTCAGTTGGTAGAGCACTGCGCTGCAGTCTCTGAGGTCCCAAGTTCAATTCCCAGCACCACAAAAATGGGAGAAGGACCTGGCAATCCACTCCCAAGGCAATCCTGAAACAGTCTGCCATTGAAAACCCTATGAGGGTCGCTATGAGTCAGATACTGACTCGATGGCGCCTAACAACAACAAGCCAGTTTAAGTACCACCATTTCTGCCCAATTTTTAAACTAATCTTTTCTCAGATAAATGACCTCAACTCATTTTCTAAAATGATTGCTGCATTTCTTTAGCCCAAAGAGACACATTTCTCTTCTTGCATTTAGAGGAGGACTTGCATTTCTAACTAGGCTGCATTATTAACTGTACTTAATACAGTTTAAGTGGCCTCTCTTTCAAGAGCTATCAATTAATACTTAACTAACTCTAAGGTTAGTGTACTCACAGTCTAATCATTTGACTCCATTTATATCTCACTAATATTTCCATGCATAAAATCGACAAGACTAAAATCAGATTGTTTTCAAGGTTTATTGTGTACTGGTAGTTAGTTTTCTGCTTAAAGGTACTTCTAGGAATTGGCTAGCTCTCCTTCAGGCAGAAAGATGACAGAAATATCCCTAGAGAGTGGCCATCTTTAACAAAGAAGTAGCAATGGCTATAGCCAACTAAAGTTACTTGAATTCAACCCAGTAACTTCCTGCTCCCCAGTGGTCTGTCAGAACAATACACAGAAACTTGGAAAACATCACGTCGCTCTTCCACTCCCCATGACACCAGGACAAGCTGATTGCCACAGTCTCCTTCCCTTTGTTGTCCTTCATTTCTGACTTCTCAATCTGCTATATAGCTCTCCACAGCAACATGGGGATTGTTATTGTTGCTCTTGTTTAAACCAAGCTTTCTGTTTCTGTTAAAGATCATTAACAATTTATAAGTTGACTTGCAGTCACAGGCACATGCTTCTCTCAGGGACTTTATCCTTTTTCCCCTTCTGAACTTTGACTATAGAAAACTAAATAAAACTAAATAAATCCCCTTTGAATACAATGAAGAGATGGTGGCTTCTCAAGTGTATAAAACTATGAAATTCCAAATTAGTGGAGGGCAACTAAGGAAGGTTCAATGTTTTCATGGGAAACAAGGTCATAGGGTGAACCCAGAGCCAGCCAGCAAAGCTCAAGAAACACCAGGCTTCATGCCCAGAGCAGGACAGATAGCAAGTTCAAGAGTACCTGAGAGGCCGGGCGCGGTGGTGTGCGCCTGTAATCCCAGCAACTCAGGAGGCGGAGGCGGGAGGATCGCAAGTTCAAAACCAGAGGCAGTCTGTGTAATTTAGCGAGACCCTGTCTCAAAAAAATAAAAAAATGGGCTGAGGGCGCAGCTCAGTCGTCCAGCACTTGCAGAGCATGCAGGTGCGAGGCCCTGGGTTCAACCCCCAGTCCCACAAAAAAAAAAAAAAAAAGAGTACCTGAGAGATAGCATTGAAGTTCCAAAAAGTTTCAAAATCAGCAGAAGCTAAATACCTTCTAATTCATGCACAACAATCAGCGGCAATTAGTAGGTCTTTCATGACAGTGTCCTTCAGTTGCCTCCCATTGGCTTATCCAAACCCAGACACTTTGCCAGTTTCTGCCAAACCATTCCTTGGATACAAGACAACACTATATAGCTGTACAGGGACTAACACAAACTGCCATCTCTTGCTAAATAAGTAAAAATCCATATACTATACCTAATAAAGCTTTTTCAGAGCTTATTACTTCCTCAGTAATGTTGAGAAGCACACTCTTCTGATATTGTTGTTGTTAGGTGCCGTCGACTCGGTATCTGACTCATAGCGACCCTCATAGGGTTTTCTATGGCAGATTGTTTTGGGATTGCCTTGAGAGTGGATTGCTGGGTCCTTCTCCCATTTTTGCGGTGCTGGGAATTGAACAGGGAGAAAACTGAACAAACATGCAAGTTCAAATTTATCTCACTTTTTCTACGCAATATCTCTGTAAAATTATATTAAGTGTACAGTTTGCTATTTCAATATTTTACATGATTTCTCTCAAATCACTAAATTGGCTATACATAAATGACACAAGACTGAATTAACATTGTATATCGATTTTTCTTATGGAAATCAAAATAATTTTTAAATGGAAAGAAAGATATGATGTTTATTTTCTACATTTAATTGTTCAACAGCTACAACAGCTAGAACAATGGTGATTTATTTTCATTTCACATCATACTATAAATATCTCTTTCTTTATAATGGCCTGTATGCTACCATCTCTGTGTATATGTGTGCATGTGTTGTACTGGAGGTATGGTGTTAGAAATTTATATAGGAATTCTGTTATATAGTCATACTTGTAGAGAGGCTGTTATGTGGTAAAAATAAGAGGTTTTGGAGACAGACAAATCTGGATGCATATTAGCTGTATGACCTTGTGCTTGCCCCAGACTCACTTTTGGATCATCTGTGGAATGATAATAGCACATATTTTGAGGAATTATTGAGAAGATTAGAAATGATATGTCACACAGAAGGCAGTTGATATATAGCAATTATTATGGTACTCATCATCATTGCATCTAGCAGGGAAGCCAGATAAAACTCAACTCAAATTGCAGCTGTTCTTCTTCCTAGGCATGCAATCTGGAACATTTGAAACTGAACATTTCTGAACTTGGATACATTGTGTATAAAAAGCAGATAATACTTACCTCTTAGTGCACTGATGATGATTAATTTTAAATGTTTATAAAGTGTTCATTATGGTGCCTGACTCAGATTCAGCTCTCTGAAATAATTAGCTTCTTTTCTATTCATCCTATTAAGAGCAGATGAAACAGGGATTAAGAATGTGTGTCTAACCAAAGCTTTATTATCATTGCATGCCCTACAGAGATGCAAGTCAATGTACTTGAGGCCTCTTGTTATCTTACTAGGACAATGATGATATGAAGGGATATGGGGTGAGAATGCAAAATTGGCATGGGTAAAAGGAATTGGGGGTCTATTTATGTATTAAAACACTGAAAAATATTTGATGCCATCTACTATGTGCAGGACATTGTGCCAAACACTTTATGTGCTTAATTAAAAAACCTTATTCAAATTAGTGTGAGTTTAAAATAAGATATATATTTGTGCTCTCATATAACCAGGCACTGGCAACTATTTATTTCATACACAAAATAATTTGGTAACAAGCAGAAGACAGGACAGTGCCCAGCAATAGTTTAAATTTTTTAGTTCAGATGATCCCATTTTGTAGGCAGGAAGACTTATATATCTCAAAGTTTAATTTTATGCTGTTAGGTTGTGGCACATAATCAGAACACCCACTAAATGGTTACACATTCAAAGGATAATAAAAGGTATACCGTGAAAACACTCGCCTTGCCAGTGCTCCTGAATAGACAATATTATATTTTCTTGTAGAGTCTTTGAGAGAACCATAAAATGTTGGTTTTCATTTTTTCACATTTCTCACATTTTTCACATTTCTTTTCTATTATTTCCTTAAATGAGTGTGCAATGATCGCCCAGAATGACTTGTGATTCTTACCCAAGTGAAAGACAGGAGATGGTATTACTTCAATGTATTTATCATCATTACACCTATATCAAATAATAAAACTAACTAGGAACTTTTTTTAGTGCTATAGTCCTTGAGTGCATCAGAGATTTCCCCAGTGAGAGGCCTCAAAAAATTAAAATGAACTCTGTAGCTGTGGTATATGGCATTCTAGGACAGTTCAATATAAACAAGTCACAATAGCAAATGTACTCCAGAAAGCACACATCCTCCCAAAGAAGACATTTACCTTGACCTCTCAAACACTCATTAGTTCAAAGAAAGTTCTATTTTAACTCCATAAATTGATTTGAAGTTACCAAGTTAACTCTGTTTGCCCTTAAGAATGGATATTATTCTTGCTCTTTTTTTTCCGTAAAAATCAGACTTTGGCCAATAGAATAGTATGAAGCAAATTGTCTCCCTCAAACACTTTTCCTTTCGGAAGCTATTTCATTGCTGTAAACTGTGTAGCATAATTTAGATTTTAATTGACTTAAAGAGTTAAAATCACAGTCTGTGGAGAAAGAGAAAACTGAATTCAAGTTTAGCATGTTCATTTTTTAGGCGAACCACATTAAATCTTAATTTTCTACCTGTGAAGTCAGAATAGCACCTGTAGTTAAGCATAAAGGAAGCCTGTAATGTTGGAAGACATTTGGAAAGTATATGACACTAGAAAGCACTCCAAATGAAAGTATTGTTACTATCATTATTACTATTACTAGTACTACTAGTATCTGATGAGAGATGGACCTGGCAACACACTCCCCAAAATCAATCCATCATTGAAAACCCTATGAACAGCAGAGAAATACTGACAATAGTGTTTCCCCTGTTGTATGTCGCTATGAGTCAGACACCAACTTGATGGCACCTAACAACAACAAAAACAAGTATGTGAAGCAATGGACACGAAGCAGAGTATCACTTGCTTTGAGTGTATT
The DNA here is from genome assembly GCA_007922755.1 of Pedetes capensis. Lineage (NCBI taxonomy): Eukaryota > Metazoa > Chordata > Mammalia > Rodentia > Pedetidae > Pedetes > Pedetes capensis. Next base: position 14,096 of record VMDO01026065.1, on the reverse strand, counting down.
TCAGAAAAAAGAAGTGAAGACATGCTGTACTGACACCAACACATTATGCTTCTTCTAAATTCCTCAGAACCAACTGATTGGTATCTATCAGCCACAAATTGAGCAACCTGAGAGAAGTTTCAATGTGGGGTGGCTAGTAGTGTAGTGTATTCAACAATGTGGGTGATCTTACTGTGGGTTCAAAGGAATACCGAATGAAATGAAAAGTGTTCTAGACTCTTGGAAAGACTTTTTATCCAGTGTTTGGCTGTATCTCATGCCCCTGATTAGGGTCCCTGCAAAACCATGATAGTCTCCAACTTCTCTCCAAAGAATAACTACTCAATACCTGCTCTTTTGTGAGTTTCTGACAATGGAGATTTCAAGAATTTGATGGTATTGAGCTGATGCAAAATTGTTTGTTGTCTCCATTCAAATGGTCAGGACTACAGCACCTACTATCAAAGTAAGTATAGAGCACATGGATCAGGGACTTCCTGTTCTACGGCCTCAATCTCTTGTCTTTATGCTATGTTTTCCCTCAGTAGCCCAGAGATTTTTTAGTACATTACATATGAAGATGACATAGTGTACTTCAAATTTCGTATCTTTAACAGCTGCAGAATGCATTTGAGTAGAAGGAAATACTTCTGTACTTCTAATGTTCCATAGCACAGTAAAGTAACTATGTTGTTATTGTTTGAGCAACAACAATTAGTTCTATATTATAAAATAGATAAAATTTTGACAGCCTCAATACAAAAAAAATAAGTGCTTGAGATGAAGGATATGTTAATTACCCTTATCAGCTCATTGCACATTGTACACATGTATTAAAATACCACACCATATCCCATAAATATGTATAATTATTAGGTGCCAATTAAAATGCATATATATACATAATATATATATATATATATATATATATATATATATATATATATATATATATATATATATATATATATATGATATATATACATGAGATATATGAGCTGGGGTTTAGCTCAGTTGGTAGAGTGCTGCTCCACACGTCTGAGGATCCGGGTTCCATCCCCAGCACCGCAAAACTGGGAGAAAGATGTGGCAGTCCACTCCCAAAAACAATCCTGAAATAATCAGCCATGGAAAACCCTATGAGGGTCTCTACGAGTTGGACATGACTCAAGGGCACCTACAAACAACAACAACAATATATATATTTAGAAATGCTTATCTTTACCATTCACTTAACAAAACATGTTAACCAGATTAAAAATCCAAGGTAAGCAGCTTTCTTTTACACACCATCAGAAGTCACGCTTCCTGAACCTCTTCTTAAGTGCACGCTAGTTCTGCATTGTCTTAAGAAAACTATTTAAATGGCTTCATTTTCTCAATGACCTTTTCCCATTTGAAAAAAACAGCGTAAGTCTTACAATAAAAGTGCAGTGGCTTTTAGTCTGTGAAGTGGCTTTTCCATAGATTGCACTCTAAAAGAAGTATTTCTTATGGTCTTATCCCTTTGAAAGATTTTTGAACTGCAAGGTGAGTAACAAAATAGGTTGCTTTTGCCATTAGATATGAAAGGTTTAGTTAAATTATTATAGTTCTATTGACTTTAGAATATAACTTTGCTGATTTAGTGCTTTTGTTTCATGAGAATGGAGTAGTTTAAACATACATTGTGTGGTGGTCAGGAGACAGTTCTTACTCAACTTACTCTACTGTTTCATGAGATCTGATTACTGAGTATTTATTTTTTCCAATCGTACATTCAATTTTATTTTGGTGGGTTGAAATTGGCCATGTTGAGAACACTTAAGAACTTTTACACTGTGTGCATATTTTCTTTATCAAATCAGAAAAATACTATGAAATTCAGCAAGTACAATGAATTGGACTTTTCCCCTCAACCCTCAAACTAATTGTTACACATTTAGCAACATATCATCCATTGCTTACTTTCCAAATTTGTGATAAAATAACATATTGAAATCCACTGTTGCTGGCCGCGTGGCACATGCCTGTAATCCCAGCAATTCAGGATGCAGAGGCAGGAGGATTGCAAATTGGAGACCAGAGGCAGTCTGTGTAATTTAGTGAGACCCTGTCTCAAAAAGTAAAAAAAAAAAAGAAGAAGAAGAAAAGAGGGGTGGGGCTGGGGGTGCAGCTCAGTGGTATAGCACTTGCCAAACATGCAAGTGCAAGGCCCTGGGCTCAACCCCCAGTGATGAAATAGAAAGAAATAAAAGAAAGAAAGAAGGATAGAAAGAAAGAAAGAAAGAAAGAAAGAAAGAAAGAAAGAAAGAAAGAAATCCACTGTTGGTGTTGTTAAGTGACATCGAGTCATGTCTGAATCACAGCAACCCCATGTATAACAGATGAAAAACTACCCAACACTGTGCCATACCCAGCACTATGTCAGTGCTTCTCTACTATTTATAACGTATTCAATGGCTGATTGCTTAGGGAGTCGGTTGCCAGGTCTTTCTCCCAAGCCTACAGAACCCGGTGTTCCCAAGCAGTCTCTTTTCCTAAATACTAACCAGGTCCGACCTTGCTCAGCTTCTGAGAACTGATGAAATTGGATGCCATGGCAGTATGGCTTCATGTTGAAATCTACTGTTGTTGTTTGTTGTTAGGTGCCTTCATAGCAAACCCACATACAACAGGGGAAACACAACTGTCAGTGCTTCTCTGCTGTTCATAGGGTTTTCAATGGCGGATTGATCTTTGGGAGTGGGTTGCCAGGTCCTTCTCCCAAGCCTACAGCACCTGGTGTTCCCAGGCGGTCTCCCATCCAAGGACGAACCAAGCCCGGCCCTGCTTAGCTTCTGAGATCTGGCGGGATCGGACGCCACAATGCTATGGCTGCAGGCTCTGAAATCTACTAGACACTAGGTATTTACTAATTTCGATTTAGGATTGTAACATATCTCTCAGGGATTACCAAGGCCCTCGATTCAAGAGGTATGTGGATGTGTATAGAAGAAAGCTAGTCTCTAGTCTTCTGCAGCACTGAAACTGTTATTTTTGTCTTCAACACAATATACCTGGATATCAGTACTGTGGAAATTTTTGGCTGATGTAAATATGATCTTACTGGTAATATTCTTTATTTGTTATTGCTCACAGCAGAGCATGACTATCACAATAATAAGTAATGTGCATGTTATGACATTATTTGTGTTCAATTTATAGAACTGCTTATAGCAAAGCTTCAGAAAACAGACTTGGCAAAAATTAACAATTGAGATAAAAATTAAGGGATAATAGCAGTCTTTTAATGGAAAGAAAGGCATAGAAGAGAAAGGAAAATTGTTTGCAGTTAGTCAATATTTTCTAAGCTTGTTAATATGTTGTCTGAGACTGAGGTGGGGTAGGATCTTAGGCAGGAGATGAGGAATATAGCAACACAAAGACATGATATATAAGAACACTTCAGACTTTAGAGAACTATGTCCTTGAGTCACTGAAATATTAAGTGAACTCACCAATATCAAAGAAGACAGTGAAATTCTTAATGTTTCAAACTTGGCATAATTTCCAAAACATTTAGTGAATTCTAAGTCAGTGTAGGTATTTAAGCACCATGAAGTGATTTTTGACAGAGAAAAAAATTAATTAATCAAATCTGAGGATTAAAGTTCAGGAAACAGTAACAATAAAGAAAATATGCACAGGGTATAAACGTTCATAAGTTCTGTGAATGCTACAGATTGTATGTGAAGTAATTTGCTCTCAGAACCCAAATCAAAAATGTATCTTGCTTTTGTTCATTGGGAATTTCATATGGTAGACTGTGAGGTAAATCAGTATAATGATGCTATTCCTCAACTTTATTTAAGCCCATATAAAATTCAGTGGGAACAATAAAATATTGTATTAAAAGTTAGTCAAAGTAAATATTTCAGTCAGTTACATGGTCAGGTAGAATCAAAAACATTTTCAAAATTGATCTATTAAAAACTGAAATGATACCCAATTTATTTGTGATTTTGTTTATGTAAAACTAGGGCCTTAAGTTTACTGTGTGGGAATGAGTAGTACCATCTTTCGAGCTATAAGCCAAGTACTATATATGTAGCTCATCATAACCATTATGTTATGTAGTTCTCATCAGAAACATACCATCAATATTATTCCCATTCAGGAAAAGGACATGGCAATTCAGTCCCAAAGCAATATCCCCCAAAATCAGCCACTGAAAACCTTATGAGGGTTGCTATGAGTGGGACTCCACAGCACCTAACAACAGCAACAACATTATTGTCATTATACGAATAGGGAAATTGATATCCATGGAGGTTAAGGAACTTATTCAGGATAACACAGCTGAACTACTAATGTTAACATTTTTCAAGTCTACCAATAGCAAGACAATTAAATATTTCTTATTACAGCATTCCTATAAACTGAAATAAATCACAAATTAAGGTCAGTCTTTTATTTATTTTTTTTTCAGTACTGGAGGTTGAAACCGGCGCCTCACACTTGCATGTTTTGCAAGTACTAGACCACTGAACTGCACCCTCAGCCCATTTGTTTTACTTTTTGAGACAGGGTCTCACTAAGTTATGCAGACTGCCTCTGGTCTCAGACTTGCGATCCTCCTGCCTCTGCTTCCCAAGCCACTGGGATTATAGGCATGCGTTACCACAGCCTGCTCAAGGTCATTCTTTTTAGAGATCAAAAAATAGCATGGTAAAAACAAAATGTTACTTATTTGAGGAGAATAGAGTTATAGTTTTACAAAAGATTAAATAGGATCATATCAACAAATTCTATGGACTCATCAACTTATTAGTAGTAAATGCTTGACTTCTTTTCATGTATGTCTCATCCTTCCTCCTTCATTTGGAGAGTAAATTCCCCAATATATGCAATCCTTTTGTAATGTTGTACTTGTTTTGCATCCTGATTTGAAAACCATAGTGGAGCCATTTAGTTCTTTTCATCTTATGCCACTGGCTTTGGATACATGGCAAATAGAGGTTAATAGGACATCTCCATCTAAGACTTGGTGTCTGGAATAAATGATACAAAGATAAAAGTTCACTTCATGTCCTGTCATGGTGAATGGTGTAGTGTCTTACTGGCAACAGTCATAATGACCAAGGCTGAAAGAATACATATAACAATGGAGGGAGAAGACAATAGCTATACTTTCTGCTTCTTGGCTTTTCCATCAATACCTTACTGGCCATAGTTTCCCAATTCTCATCTATCAGGATATTTTTAAATTCCATGAACCCCTGATATAGTTCCAATGGCTTTCTTTCTTCCTCTTTTTATTTCTTTTTTTTTCACTTGGCAAGAATTAGGTTGCATTGCTTGCAATCAAGAAACCTAATAGATATATTATGGTTGACATTCAAAAGGGAGGTTTGAGGATAATGACAGTCCCCCCAAATCAAAGTCCCCCCAAATCAAAAGCCTGTGTGTGTATGTGTGTGTGTGTGTGTGTGTGTGAGAGAGAGAGAGAGAGAGAGAGAGAGAGACTGTCTTGCTGTGTAGTGCAGGCTGGCCTTGAACTTGTAACCCTTCTGCTTCAGCTGGGATCACAAGTATGAGCCACTAAGTCCTGTACTCATTATTATGGTTTCTAATCTGTGTTTACACATAAAATGGTTGTGATTCAGATAATTATAAAGGTATTGCAGAAATGACATGGTCAGGTTTGCAATGATAAATGACTCTGGTTTTGGGGGGTAATATCCTAAATACCATTTGTGCTGATTAAAATCCCAAATTAATGCTAGGGAAGTTAAAAAATACAGAAGCTTTTGTGGGAGAGAGTTTGATAGCTGTCAGTTTTTTAATGAAATGCATATAAGAAAAATAAAATACTCTCAACCTCCTCTCTATTTGAGCTACTACATTACCTGACTGCATAATCAGACACTTTGAAACTTAGATACAATAACACGGAAGTTCCATTTAAGTGTTCAAAGCCATTCATATAACTATAAGTAAAAATAGTGCAGAAGCCTGTGGCTGACAGCCAACAGATGGTCTGTCAGAGTGAGACTGATGAAAAAGTCCTCTACTACATGAGTGGAAAACAACTTTGTCTGATAAATCATCTTCATAATATCAGAAGACACAAATACTAATTGGTTTAAGTGTGGATTATGTTATATAATCTTTGTTTAAAAAACTCCATTCAGGCTTTTCCTAATTCTTTTTTGTTTGGCAAAGATCAGTTCAGAAATGAACATTTACTAAATGCACATGAAACAGGCACATGGCAGGCAGCTCCTGAGACCAAGAGAAATGTGTTCAGGAAAAGTGACACGAAGTTTGAGTTTCATCTGCAATAGGGAAATAAGGCCAAATCATCTCATAATCCTCTTTCTGGATTTTACCACCCTACAAGCAGATCCTGGGAAAGGGAGTACTCTTTTCTCAAAGGTCTACAAAAAAGTTCCTTCAGGCTTCTTACTCTGGGCCCTCATTCTGGTCCTACTAGGCTGTCCCAGAACAAGGAGAATGTGGCAGGTAAAAGCAAGTATCAGGAAGTCGCAGAGTAAGAGTTCATGCATATGGACATAAAGATACAAACAACCAATGCTAAGGAATACAGACAAAAAGAGATCATGCCACTAAAAGGAAAAACAAAGAAAGCTAATGTAAATATATACAGTGAAAGATCTCTGATCCGTAGGCTTAGATTTCTATAGTTTTCTCACCTGTAAAGTGGAAGTCATGATAGCATCTGCCATAATTAGATTAAATAATAGAAAAAAATCACTTGAGACGGTGTAGGAGGCACAATAAGAACTTGATAAACATACAACATCTTTCAGCCTGATTTCCTATCTCTAACATGCTGTGATCTAATAGGACCTACCTCTTAGGATTGCTGCTTTATGTATTTCTTCAAAAATTTACCTTCCAAGTAGAATAAAAGTAAGGGGCCATGAAATATAGGGTGCATTCATGAAAAGGCCATGAGTCCTATTTGTGTGGAGTAAAGGGTACATGGAAAGAATTAATAAAAATTAAAGCTCAAGTCAGATTGTGAGAGCCTAGAACACCATTCTGTGGAAGTTAAGATTTATTCTAATGTTTTGAACTCTCATGTTAAGTAAAGATTAGGTCAAATGTATGTTTTGATTATGTTTTGATTTGTGTAACTTTGGAAATATGTCTGAAGTAAAATTAAAGGAGATAAAGGCTGTTGTTCCATTTCTTTATGGATGTTGACATATATTATTAAGAGCTATAAAGCTTTAACTTTTTCCAACAAGTGCAAACATTTTATTACATTCAACTTGCAAATAGATCCTTGGTGGTCATGCTTTATATTTTCTAACTGGTAACCATTTGATCTGAGAAACATTTCACGTATGCATACTTTTAACTATTCAGTATTCTTTTCATCTAAAAGCTTCTCACATTTTTCCTTAGGCTTTATGTACATTTTTCTTATTGGAACTCTATATTGTAGCTATGTTAAGCAGTTAACTCAGAATTTAGAAGTCAAACTGAAAGAAAATTGATTAAAAATGGTCAGTCTTGAGGAACGGAGCCATGTACAAGATAAACTTTCCAGGGCATTGAGAACCACATTGGAAATACATTGTTTTGATGGAGCCTATACCCTAATCCAGGGGCTGGGATTTAGCTCAGTTGGTAGAGTGCTGTACTGCAGTCTCTGAGGTCACGAGTTCAATTCTCAGCACTGCAAAAATGGGAGAAGGATGTGGCAACCCACTCCCAAGGCAATCCCAAAACAATCTTCCATTGAAAACCCTAGGAGGGTTGCTATGAGTCGGATACCAACTCAATGACTGATGGCACTTAACAACAACAACAACAGCAACAATACCCTAATCCAAGATCAATAGATGCCTACCTGTAAATAAAGGCAGATCATTCCTAGACATCTATTGGCCCATTCTTTTGAAATATGTCAACAGTCCATTAAGTTATTTTACAAAACAAAGACCCTAGGCTCCATATAACCTAAACCACAAAGGATCACTAAACAAGGGAATGTCCCAGGCAGAACTTGAGTTCCAGAGTGCAGGATCCAGTGATGCTAAGCTCCCAGGACTGAGGGCTCAGGGATAAGCACCCAGGGCTGATATCACACTGGACATTGTTGTTGTTGTTAGGTAGCATCAAGTCAGTAGTGACCCTGCATACAACAGGTCAAACAGTATTGTTAGTGCTCCTCTGCTCTTCATAGGGTTTTCATTGACAGATTATTTTTTTGAGAGTGGGTTGCCAGGTTCTTCTCCCAAGCCTATAGCACCTGGTGTTCATCCAAGTCCTAAGGAGGTCCAGCCTTGCTTATCTTTTGCAATATGATGGGATCGGACACCACCGTGGCATGGCTGCAGGATCACTGGAAATGCTCTAGTTTAAACAAAATAAGAAGGAACACAAGTCTGCTCTCTCTCTTCCTTCTTTCTTCTCCTCTCAAGTAGCCGCATGTGCACTTCTCCCTTCCCTCTGGGTGGCTCCACTTGAACTACCCCTTCTCTTGTTGCCCCCATCTTCTCTGTGGGTTCAAGGAACTTTTACTTCTAAAAAGCTTGCTTAATTTTTCTTCTGTTCTTTCTGGCTTTTACTTCCCCTTGGGAATAACTTTAGGCCAATTCATCCCCAAAATGGAGGTTTTTCCATATTCTTTTCAACATTGATCTCCACTTCTCCAGGATGCCACAGTTTTCCCTTGTATTTATTTCTTAAGGGAAAACTATCTTTGGTAAAAAACTGTGCCTACTTTCCTTAACATTATTTCTGGGTCACATCTAAATACTGAAGATGGCTACCATCTGCAATAACAGATACATTCTTTTCATTGTTTTCATTCTATTATTCAAATCCCAATACATGGCCAGAGTATGCCCTAAAGTCAGGCATGGTGATGCAGGTCTATAATTCCAGCACTTGGGAGGCTGAGACAGGAAGATCACAAGTTTGAGAGCAGCCTAAGCTGCATAGCAAGATCCTGTCTCAAAAAAAAATTGAAACTATACATTTGTAAACAAAGACCAAAGCACTTAAATTTAAGTCAATATTTAAAAATGTGGAATTTTAGGAAACCTACAGAATAGGCCTTAATGTTTACAAGACTTAACCATAAAAACAACACAAGCACCTATTTTTAATAGCCTAGGAGATAAATTAACTGAAAAACAAACATTATAATGTCCCTTTACCAATCTCCGCCAAAATCCAGGGTCATTTTTGTTTACCAGATTTTAATCTGAAGAAAATATATAACTCTAACTTGGAAGAGCTTAAAATAGCCTGTAAAATGTGGACAGTCCTTTCTTTTTTCCAGTACTGGAGAGTTGAACCTAGGGTCTTGTGCAGGCTAGATAAGCTCTCTACACCTGAGCTGCACCTCTAGCCATTTTATTATTATAATTTTTTGAGACATAGTCTTGCTAAGTTTCATAGGTAGGCTGTCTTTGTCCTGAACTCAGAATGCTGCCTTATCCTTCCAAGTTGGTAGGATTACAGTCATGCACCATAGTGTCCAGTTGACATAGTCTTAATTATGGCAATTGTATAAGCAGAAAACTGCCCTCAGACTATGCATTACTTTCACAAATGCTTATAATGAACTCCTTCATAGAATCAAGCCATTGCAGAGCTAATTTAACTTGGTTTTTAATTAAAACTGAAGATAACTATAATCTATTGCCTACAATCCCATTCTCAAATACAATGCATACAACTTTCATTTTAATTATCTGGTAGTTTATACTGAAGAATAGTGCTAACATTAGAGAGGAATTGCAAGCACATGTTATCAACAATTTCATGTAAGATTCAGGTTATAATAGCTATTTAAAAAGACAATAATAGTTCACTTCCATTAAGAAATGTGAGTGTGTGTGTCTATGTGTATGTGTCGTGGAAAAGCATATTCAATCATAGTATATAGTGAAATTTGTATATAGCAAAATTATGTATATAGCAAAATTATGGACCTTTACACAAATTCAAATCACCACTTGTTTTTATGAATAAAGTTTTATTGAAACACAGCTATGCTTACTCATGTATATATTGTCCATGACTTTTTTTAGTACAATAGCAAAGTTAAATAGTTTCCTCAGAGATACAGAGACCTATGGTTCACAAGCCCTAAAATATTTACACTCTGACTCTTTAGAAAAGAAAACAACAGACTCCTAGTTGAAAGGATCAAATTTACATATTACTTAGTAAAAATGTCCATCTGATATCAAAAGTATATACTTGCAAGAAAATTGAACACATTAGGTAAGTAATCTCTCTGGCAAGGGATTACAGTTATCATAATCGCCTTCACTTATCATAGATACACAGGCGGCTTGGTGGTTGATAATATGCACAGACTCAGAGAAGCATATTTAATGTGTCTTTTCCTTGTATATACTTGGAGAATTCATGAATCATGAATTCATGCATCATTTCCTCATTCTCCAAAGTGTTCTCTGGATCTACATGTACCTGGGTGGCATGTGCCCAATATAGAAATACTTTTAAGATTAGGTGCTTCACAGTGGTGCAGACTTTTAATCCCAGTGACTCAAGAGGCAGATCCAGGAGGATCTTAGGTTTGAGGTCAGGGGAAGCCTGTGTAAGTTAGTGAGACTTTGTCTCAAAATAAAATATAAAAATAGGTTGAGGGTGTGGGCCTGTTGTTGGAGCCCTTACAAAGTATGTGTGAGGCCTTGGGTTCAGTCTCCAAATATTGCAAAAATACACACACACACACACACACACACACACACATATATATATATATAAATTGAGATGACCGATTATTTTGCATATAAAATAATTGAGCCTTTTTGCCTTTATACAATAATTCACCATGCATTCACATACTGTAGTATGTCTTTGAATGAATGGTCTGCAGTCAGTCCATTCAAAGTCAGCCATATTTAGTAAACAAAATTCACTGATTTAAACAGAGACCAAACCTCAATTTCTTCATATGCTTCTTGGCAGCTCTGTAACCTGAGTAAGTGGTTGGCCTTTCTGAGAATATTTCATCACCTGCTGATGATATTACCTTCTTCACATGATTAATGTAAGGATTAGATGGGATATTTTATATAGAATGCCTATTAGGACACCTGACAAATACATGACATTCCTTAAAAGTTCCTGCCTTTGCTGGGCGTGGCTCATACCTGTAATCCCAGTGAATCTGAAGGCAGAGGTAGGAGGATCTCAAGTTTGAGGCCAGAGGCAGCCTGTGTAACTTAGCAAGACCTTGTCACAAGATAATTAATTTTAAAAAATGGGTTGGGGTGCAGCTCAGTGGTAGAGTTTGCAGAGGCATGCATGAGGCCCTGGTTTCAACCCTCAAGTAATGCAAAACTAAAATTTAAAAAAAAAATTTTTAAGTTCCTATATTTCTCTCTTCAGAATGAACCTTTATTTTCCTAACCAATTATTTTCATGTATAGCAAACTATTGAAACCTGCATGAGTGTATTTTGACAAATAACAAAACCTAAAAATATATTCCAGATTGGCAGAGTCAAACTAAAATAAATGATGAGTACAGGATAGGGGGGATGAGGAACAAGAAATCTGACTGCTGGAGTGTTGACCCAAGTAGGAAGAACTTTCATATTACAATCATCCCTCTATGTTGAGGTTCTGCATCCATGACTCAATCACTACATACCAAAAATATTTGGGATAAAATATGTGCCTCTTCTGAACATGTACAGATTTTTTTCTTGTCATTCTCTAAACAATACAGTAAAATTATTTATATCATATTTATATTGCAATGGGTATTACAAGTAATCTCAACGTGATTTAAAGTATACTGGAGGATGTGCATTGATTTACATGCAAATATCACACCATTTTTTATAAGTGACCTGAGAATCTTCAGATTTTCCTATAGAACAGGGATCGTGGGACTAGTTCCCCTCAGATACCAATGAATGATTGTACTAGTTGCATGTGTCATCAACAACACATAATAGTTTGAACAGATTTTTTGATATGCAGAGGCTATACGGCCATGAATGTCACTGAGATCATAATCTTGTACTGTGACTGGCAGAAATCCAACTGAAATCACCTTTGAAAATGGAGTCTGGTTTAAACAACAAGAGCTATCTAGCATAATGGAGACAATTCCAGGAATAATTTAGTTAATGGTAGACTTTAAAAATTTTGACATATGCTTTAATAATGTACCACAGCAAAACTGCAAATTTTGAAAAACAGTGCACAGAGTCAGAAAGAACAATAGCACTCACATCGTTATTTTAAAAGTTAAAAAATACCACCCTAGGACACAAATTATCTTGAACGAATAGAAATATCAAAATGATGAGGGGAAAAGAATCCCCAAAGATGCAGAGTTACAGCAACATCTCTTGAGAGAATTATTTCCATTTCCACTAGAACATGGGGATTAATGTATTTTTTTGAGTAGTGAATTGGAAATGCAAGAGAAGGGGAATTTTCATTCATTTCATTCAGTTATTTGAGGCTAACAAAAATAACATCTTTGAGGACTGAATAATTTGATGATTATAAAGGCAATTTCAATTGACTGTTCACAATCCATATTCATTTCCTATCCATTAAGGACAAATTATACCATCCTACTTAGAAGAAAAATAAGGAATGAAGATTCTTTTAGAAAAATAGCAGCCCTTTGTGTAGTCCCTTTTATTCAACTACAATCAACTGCATCTGTTTGTGGAAGAAACAGCAAATATATGAATTCATCTTTTAAAGGCATATATAATAAAGGTTATAATACAAAACACAAATTCCTTTTTGTTGAACATGGGTATGTGACACTCCATTTTCAAAGGAAGCTTTCACCTGGGGCATTATTTTTGAGATCCTGTTTAGAAAAGAAGTTTAAATGTAAATGGCATTTTCAAAAATTAGATACTTGGAACCATGGCTCTATTTTTATATCAATATAAGAGAGATAAAGTATTTGTCACAAATTAAAATAAAACTTGAAATTCTGTTTTTGAAAACTACTCTCTTTTCCCTGGTTTCTTGTTTAGAATATCCCCATGGGGAACATTTTAATGAAGCAATTTCCTTATTCTTCAGGCTCACATTACATTTAAAAATTGTTAGAACAAAAACAGTTAAAAAGCCAGACTTCTCAGTGAAATGGCCTTGCCTTAATCCCCCTTTGACATCTTCTTGCTGTGTGACCTTGGTCAAGTTCCTTTACCCCTCTAACCCATGAGTTCTTTCTCTGTAAACAAGAACTATAACATGAGTGGCTGTCAAGAAGAAAGACAGCTGTGCATGTAAAGCAGTAACAATGCATGCATATAAATTCCCTCGTAAAAGAATTTATATAAACATTATATTACAATACAGAATATTCTTTATGAATAAAAAACTATATGTACAATAAACTACCATTTTGTATCCAAACAACAAAGATATAATATGCATACACAGAGCCATACATATATTGTGTGTGTTTGCTCGTGCACACATGCTGTTTGACTAGGATCTAGCAAATTCTAGATTTAACAAATAACACAGAATGCGTAGATAAATTTGAATTTCCAGTAAACTACAAATTATTAGGCTGCTTGTCTTTCATTTGTCAACTGTAACTAGAATATTTTATTGTCAGAGGATTTTTAAATGCCCCCACAGCTAATACTGTGATATCAATAGGTCTACTTTTACTTTTCTTTGTGGTTAGTGGGTGTTGAACCCAGGGCTACAAACATACTTTGCAAGTGTTCTACTAATGAGCTGCACCCTGAGCCCATTTTTAATTTTTTATCTGGAGTCAGAGTTTCCTTAAGTCAAAAATATGCCTAGCACCATTCCTTAGAGTGTGTGGATGATATTGTACATTGTTCTCAGCTTTGGGGCCAAATTTTTGAGACAATGGAGAAAAATCTGTCTTAACATCCTCATGCATTATTTAATTTACATTGAGTGAGAGAAGTAGTTTAATTACCAAATGTCAGAATTTTTTATTTTATTAATAAGCATTGTGCATGATTGTTTATTGACAACTCCAAAAGCATGTCAAGCTAAATGCAGAGCCTGTAGTCATTTGATCTCAGTGAATCAACTCTGCTTAAATGTCATATGACCTATGATCTGATTTGGAACTCTAAAGGACAGCTCCTAGTCACCCTGAGATTT
>VMDO01026064.1:14014-27374 GCA_007922755.1 Pedetes capensis | reverse complement strand
AAAAAAAAAAAAAAAAAAAAAAAAAAAAAAAAAAAAAAAAAAAGGGCTGAGGGTGCAGCTCAGTGGTCCAGCACTTGCAAAGCATGCAAGTGTGAGGCCCTGGGTTCAACCCCAAGTACTGAAAAAAAAAAAGAATATAAAAAGTGGGCTGGGAGTGTTGCTCAGTGGTAAAGCTCCTGCAAAAGCATGTGTGAGTCCCTGGGTTTAACTCCCCAGTACCACAAAAAAGAACAGAAAAGATTTTAAGACAGCCATATGCCTGAAATTTCAGCACTTGGGAGGTAGAGGCATGAGGATCATAATTTTGAGGCCAGAGTGTCCTATACAATGAGACCCTACCTCAAAACAAGCAAACAAAACAAAAAACCCAATTTTCTGTTTTTATTTCAATGATGGGATATATATTCTTATTTCTTAGAGGTTATTGTAACATATCAATCTTGACCTTGCATACTTTTCACACTATAAAAATTCCTGAAATTGGGAAATTGATTTGGGTATGTTAACTTTGAGAGGCCTATTAGAAATCTGTATTGCTTTCCTAGAGCTGCTGCAAAAAAATTACCATAAACACAGTAGAGTAAAACAACAAAAGTGTATTCTTTTATAGTTCTAGAGGTCAGAAGTACAAAGCTTTGATATTATTATTATTATTATTATTATTATTATTATTATTGTTACTACTATTATCATTATTATTGTTATTATTAGCAGTGCTGGGGATTGAACCCAGGGTCTTGTTAATGCAAGTCAAGTGCCCTACCACTGAGCTACATCCTTAGTCCCTGATGGAGAATTATTTGCCTCTTTTAGCCTTCTTTGGCTTTTGCCTATGCCTTCACAAATCTTTCTTTTCTGTGTGTATCTCTTTTGTGTGTGTCTCTGTCTTTTTCCTTTAGAAGGATACCAACCATTGGATTTAGAGCTAAATCCAGTGTACTATCATCTTGAGAACCTTAACCAAATTATATTCTCAAAGACCTTACTTCCAAATAAAGACATATCTACAGTTTCAGGGTTAGGATTTGGACACATATTTCAGTTTGGTTTGGTTTGGTTTGGTCTTGGTGGGTGCAATTCAGCCTATCACAACATGCATGTGGAGATGTTGAATAGGAAAGTAAATATGCAAATCATGCAAATTTCAAGTTCAGGACAAAGATACAGGCTAGAGGTACACATTCATGGTCATCAGCACATGGATAGTATTCCTAGCCTGGAATGTAAGCTGTATGGAAAGAGGAGAAGAGCCCTGAGGCACCCTGATGTTAGAGAGCAGGAAAAAGAAAGATCCAAGGCAGAGGAGAAAGAAGTTAGAAGAAAGACAGGAGGGTGTGAGGTCATGGAAGACAACAAAGCAAATGATAACAGACATTTATATTTGATCATTGAATAATGAACTAAAATTATGATAAAATGGTGTTGGGAGATGCAGGTATGAGATGTGCAGGTATGAGACATAGTAGTGGGTTAAATATGAGCAAAGGTGTGAAACAACTAATTCCTCAACTTGTGCCAAAGTAAGTCAATAATAAATGGTGCATGTAATTGAAAAATCAAGAACTAGTAATAACGGAATATTATTTAGAGATAGCAACTTTATAAAACTTAAATGGAAATAAAGGGAGTTTATCATAATATTTTGAAACTTTCATTTTTTAAAATTATGTTCTCATGTAATTTAGAGAAAAAATTACAAACAAAGATTAAAATAAAAAGTTGCTCTTTATCATACTTATCCAGCCACAAGGACCTTCCATCTACAGCCATAGTATCCTGGTATCCGATTCTGTCAGACCTCAGAAGCTAAGCAGGGTCAGGCCTGCTTAGTACTTGGATGGGAGACTGCCTAGGAACACCAGATACTGTAGGCTTGGGAGAAGGACTTGGAAACCCACTCCTGAAATAATCAACCACTGAAAACCCTATGAACAGCAGAGAAGTCACTGACAACAGTGTCATAGTGTCCAGTAGTGTTTTGTTCTGTTCTAGTGTCAATATGAGTTGGACTTGACTTGATGGCACCTAACAACAGTAAAAACAACAAGGATCTTCCAGATCTGGTTGTAAAGATCCTACACTCAGAGAACTCATCTGAAGAACAGCATCATGCAGAGTACAGTGTTCCTGGCACATGACATGTTCTCTATAAATGACATCAAATTGTAATCTTTTCTGTCTCTTTGATTTTCCAGTTCACTAGTCTCCACACTCTCCATAATGCATATATGTGAGTGGAAACTACTTCTCTTCCTTATTGGAAGAATAAGATGATAATGGATGATAAAAATTGAAAAAGTAAATACTTTCCAAAAAATCATTGAAATTTATACACTTACGCATTTATATCTGATTAATAAAATATTTGGGAGAAGGACCTGGCAATCCACTCCCAAGACAATCCCGAAAAAGTCAGCCATTGAAAACCCTATGAGAGTCGCTATGAGTCGGAAACCAACTCGATGGCACCTAACAACAACAACAATAAAATATTAGAATGTAAAGATTTTTTTGTGATTATTTTGTCTATTTCATAGATGAGAAACTGATTCTCTGAGCAGTTAAGCGACTTTGGAAAATTCCTGGTCTCCAGTTTCCTGGCTGAGGGCTGGGATTTAGCTCAGTTGGTAGAGCACTGCGCTGCAGTCTCTGAGGTCCTGAGTTCAATTCCCAGCACTGCAAAAATGGGAGAAGGACCTGGCAATCCACTCCCAAGGCAATCCTGAAACAGTCAGCCATTGAAAACCCTATGAGGGTCGCTATGAGTCAGACACCGACTCGACGGCACCTAACAACAACAACAACACCAAGTTTCCTGGCCATTGGTTTATTGTGCTGAGCTGCATCACAAGCAAATGCATTTTACAAGACAAGTCACTTGGAGGAAACGATTGTACGTGCTTGTTTTGCAACTTTCCTTCATCTACACCTACAGGACACATGCTGAGAATTTAAGGATATAGTGTGAAATAAAAGAAGCCTATTCTCTGACTTTAGGAGCTTAATGAAGTCTAATGGGGGGGACCATAGACAAATAGTCTCATGTGTAAGTGAATAATAGTGGTAAGCATTAACAAGAAAAAGTGCAAGATGTAAGAGAAGTAACCTGGAATGGGAAGGATGGGTCAGGGAAGAACGCTGTGGAAACACATGGAAGACATTTAGAAAGACTCATTTTTACCTTTGTACAAAGCCATGCTGTTTCTGCTCATAGACTATCTAATATAGTTCTTTATTGCCACTTGAAGGGACAAATAACAAACTAAACATAATGCAACTCACCAATGTTTGTTAAATGCTTTTTTTCCCCCCTGGTGCTGCAGATCAAACCAAGGGCTTTGCACATGCTAGGCAAGTGCTCTACCACTGAGCTACATCCCCATCCCTTATTGAGGGCCTTTTATGAACAAAGCAAAATATGATAAGCACAAAAGAAATGCAAGCAAATGATTACAGGCAGAATCAGAAGGTACTACAAGAGCAAAGGCATGCAAATAAGCAAATGCATGGGTATCCTCAAACAATGAGGAATAGTTCTGTCAGCTGGTTCCTTGGAAGAAATGTAGCCTGGAGACATTTTTAAAAGGCATTAATTCCAGGATAAGGAGTGGAAAGTCATTGCCAGTTTGGGGCAGAAGGAAAATTATCCAACAATATCCAACATATCTGACAATCAAGAAGGCCATATGGATGATTGAACATGAGCACTTTAAGCTTGACAAGTCTAAATGGACTTGTCATCCCATCACTCCCTCCAAAACATCTTACGGCAGAGGCTGCTAATTGTGCCCTAAATTCTATTTAATTCCTCTACTATATTAAAGAATCTTCCATGTTTACCTGGGCATATGACTTTTCAGAATAAAGACTACATTTTCCAGCCTTTGCAATAACCTGAAGCGATATGGCTACAGGCCACTAGAAAATACCATTAAAGTGAGAGGACATGCTATTCTTCACTGTTTTTTCTTTCTTAATCACTGGAACTTGTGTGATAGCAAGAATAGGAACATCCACAGTGGACTTCTGAGGAGAAAATAACACACTAATTGATATCAGAACAACAAGATAGAAGGATACAGAAACTCCTAAGCAGTATGCACAACCTGGACCAATTCCTTTACACTTCTTTTATATGTGAGAAAATATAGTAACTTCCTTCCTGTTTAAACTACCGTTTTGGGTTGTGTCACATACAAATGACCCTAATTCTGCTTGTTTTTTTGTATTATTTGCCTCAGTTGGTGATATAACCAGCCATCCATATGTTAGCAGGGCTGGAATTTAGCTCAGTTGGTAGAGTGCTGCGCTGCAGTCTCTGCGGTCCTGAGTTCAATTCCCAGCACCGAAAAATGGGAGAAGGGCCTGGCAATCCACTCCCAAGGCAATCCTGAAACAGTCAGCCATTGAAAACCCTATGAGGGTCGCTATGAGTCAGATACCAACTTGATGGCACCTAACAACAACAACAACAACATATGTTAGCAAATGTAGAAAGACAGGAGTCTGCCCTGTTTGTCACCCGATCTCAAATCTCACTCCTACCCAAATACAATAAGGGACAATGAAATTTTAATAGTGGACAAGATATAGTCCTTTCCTCAACAATTGTACTTTCACCTGGAAAATGGTATATAAACAGAAACTTCCTTACAGTATGATAAGCGCCATGATAGTGCTAAAGCTTAGGGCCCAGTGGGTCTTTTGGAATCAGTGGAAGCCACCATTCTGGTGCAATGTGAGGTTCACAACTGAAGTACAGGGGAAGGTTATGGAAAAAAAAAAGGTACAAAAGGGAAAAAGCACAAAGAGATAGAGGGAAACATTTGTAGAACTAGAACTAGTGGTCTGGATGGAGATTTTAAAATATCAGCTATCAACCATAGTATTTATTGACAGCTATTTAGAAATTAAAGTATTTCTTTGACTAAATGTCACATCAGTGTTTTTCTTGGTCTTACATAATAACATAAATGTGATAAGTTGATGGTGTTTCACCAGTTCAGAAAATAGTTTCAGTGTGCAGGTTGACAATTTCATAGTGAAAACAAAAGGAAAGAAAAAGAATAACCAGGAATAGAAAGCCATACTTAGTAACTTTTTTTGAGAGTGTAAATACTCTGAAGTATCATAAATGAGGAATAATTATGTTTTTTAGGATATGTTAGTGTATTAAATTAGATGGAGATAGGGCAAAATATTTATAACATTAGATCAGTTATTCAAATAATAGAAAGGGTTTACAGTACATCAGAAATCAAAGACATAAATTTACTCTCATGATTTATCAATATACCTTCTTTTCCAATTTCTGCTCCTTCTGAAGTAACTGTTAAGTATCATTTGATAATATTTAAGTGATAATAAAGTGGAAATGATGGATTTATAAACCATCACGGGGCTTAGAATTCAGAAGCTTTCAACTCAGACCCATATTTGGCAGTGATGATCTCCTTAATTTCAAGAAATTTATATCCAAGAATGACTTTTTTCTTAGAGAAGACTACAGGGAGAACAGGCTGAGGAAAAGGCAGAGAACAGCCCTATGATGCTGGAAGAATTAGTCATAAGAACTTTTCTTAAGAAGCCAAATCAAGCCAAAAATAATGCATGCAGTTGGAGTTAGGGGAGAGCAGTTTCTTTGAGGGTGAAAAAAGAAATGCTGAGGATAGAGTTTAAAACACATTTTAGGAAGTATTTATGTCTCAAAAAATAATAACAATATTTATTTTTTTCAAATTTAAACCGAATACAGGCATGGTGTGGTGGTGCATGTTTATAATCCCAACTACTCAGGAGACTGAGGCAGGACTATCTCAAGTTCAAGGTCAGCATGGACTACTTAGAGAAATCCCAGCTTTAAGAATGAATGAATTAAGTAATTAAAACTGAGTTCATATGGAATCTATAGCCATTTGGACATACTCGAACTTTTAAGTTCAATTGTACTGTTGACTTGTCTTTAGAAAGGGTGTTATGGTTCAAACAGCAAGGGCTCTTGAATCTGATGTCGTTAGATAGGAGACCCTTCCATTCCACTTTCGGCTATCTTCTCAGGGATCTTGCCCAAATCATTTAATCTTTCTTGGCCAGATTTATTAAGAGTAAAACGGAAATACCTATTTCTAACATTCGTAAATTTCAATCAGTATCTAACATGCCGGGGGTTGCCAGACACTCAATACACTTTTGCTAAGTGAATGTCTATTAAGCAGACAGGCTAGTGATATTTAATGTCAATTTTGAACTCCCTTTTTTAAAGAAGCGTGTACTTAGTTTTGGGAAGACTAAAACGCTAAATGTTATATTTTAATTCTTTAAAAATTCTGTTGAACCGGTACGTGGTGAAGAATACTGTCATCTCAGTCCACCTTTCTGGACTCTCTTGGTGGGAACAGGCAGCCCAGTCGAAATGGACTTGCAGGGGATCTGAGGAAGGATGCCGCAGTCAGCTGGAAGGGTCCGCCAGCGAGCGAGTGGCGCGTCTCACGTCTTACAAACGCATCTCAGGGCTAGTTTTACTTATGCATCGTGGGGGTGACCGGGTGATGTTCTAATTCAGGGATATCCTCGAGCTAAACCCGGTAGAGAACTTTACAGTCTAAACAGCGCTTTGACAAATTTTGTCTTTCCTAATTCACCTGTCCCCGGTCGGGCTGAAGAGATTGGTCAGCAGTAAATTCTTCACTCTGTCCACATTTCAGAGAGGAACACAGACCCCCCCCCCCCCCACGCGCGAGTAGGACACTCCTCGAACACTTCCTTGGCTAAACTCCCCCGGCCACTGAGCCTGACGCTCCGAGCGTGGCGGTGCCTCAGGGTCAGGCGCATGCGCGCAGCTCATCCGGCGTAGCTGCAGAGCCCGGCCAGACGTTGCGTCTGCGCCCTGGGCCGCCGGAGGAGGGGACTAGCCCGGGCCGTACGTCACTAGCCTGCGACCGCGCCTGCGAGGGCCGTCATGCTGGCGGCCGGGCGCCGCGCTCGACACTTGCTAGGGCTATGGCACCTCGGCAGGCTGTCGGGGCTCCGGGCCAGTCCGTTCCTGCGCGACCTTGGAGTAGAGCCTTTCGAGGAAGCCGGGTTACGGTGTTTTGAGTCCTCGCTTAAAGGCGCGCTCGGTGAAGAGCGAGAGCGCGAAACCGCACAAAGGAAAGCCCTCGCAGCCGAGTCGTCCCCGTCTCTCCCTCCCCGCGTCCCGGGCATTGGGACCAGATGTCTTTCGTCACTCGAACGCCTCAGACTTTCGACGTTGCGGGAGGATGCACTCCCTCGAGATCACGAGGACTCGAGCGGAGAGCAGGGCCAGTCAGGTCCCACAGGCTGGGAATCCGGGGTCCTCTCGCTGCCCACAGTGGCCCAGCCAGCGACAAAGCCCCAAGAGCTTCACATCTTCCCTTCCGGTTCAGCTTCCAGGGAGGGACCCTTTCGGGCTGGGGAGCTGATTTTAGCTGAGGCTAGGAAGAGAAAGACACAATTTAAGAAATTATTTAGGTTGAGCGATGTCGGACACTTACATAGCCACTGGGGGGCAGTCCCATTCAGCGAGATCGTAGGGAAGTTCCCCGGCCAGATCCTGACGATTTCCTCCGGTAAGCGTTTCATGCTGAGGAGGCCGGCACTAGAAGACTATGTATTACTGATGGAGAGAGGGCCTGCCATAACATATCCCAAGGTAATGCGGTGGGGATTAGGTGTGCATTGGTGCACGAAGAGCAAAGACAGGGAGGTGCTGTACCACAGTCCTGATGAATGTACTCAGAGCACACCTCAGAACGTTTGACTTTTTTATTGTTCTCAGGTTTGTTTTTTCCCCAGTAAGCTAAGGATATGACTTAAATATCATACCGTGCTAATTTTAGGAGAATACAGCTTGATTTTAATTTGGTAGCTACGACTCCCTTATCTGTTAAATGAAGAGTATGACAGTTTTCTATTTGAGTAAGGTGGACTCTAGGCATGAATAAGTTAAGTACTTAATTGTTCTCTATTGCTCGCAAGTTCAGAAGTTAAGAGGATGTTCAACTCTTTTGGGGTCAATTTTGTAGTACCATTATGGTGGTATTGTAATCATCATATTTAATCAGTGTTATCAGAAGTGTATTTTATCAACGGTGGATCTGTTAGGGCTGAGTAGAGCGTTTGCCCAGCATGCACCAGGCCCTGAGTTCAATCCCCAGCACTGGAAAACGACAACAAAAATCTTTCTAGTAATCATCCATTAGTGGTTTGTTTCAAACCTTAATCAGTCAAGGTCTTTCAGCAGAATATTCCTTTTTAACTAAACTCATTTCCCTAGATGAGTATTCATTCATTACTTATTCAGAAAATAATTGACCATCTTCTGCATTCAAGGCACTATTGTAGAGAGGTGTGGTGTTG
This sequence comes from Pedetes capensis, assembly GCA_007922755.1. NCBI lineage: Eukaryota > Metazoa > Chordata > Mammalia > Rodentia > Pedetidae > Pedetes > Pedetes capensis. The sequence continues at coordinate 18,995 of VMDO01026064.1, read as the reverse complement.
CGCTCAACATAGACCTTACATTCTAGAGAAGGTGACAAAGAACAAGTAATGAAAAAGTCTTTCAGGTATTGCTAAATGCCATGAAGACAAATAGGTGACAAATTGTGTTTGCTGGTTTAGAGGCAGAGATTATGTCAGGGATTAGGGAGGGTCTCTGAGGAAGTATGTTTGCTAGGAAACCTGAGTAGGGAAGAGCCAGCTTTGCAAAGGTCTAGGAGCAGTGATCTTTTAAAGAAGGAGAACTGCAGAGTTCGTATTGTATGAGATACAGGTGGTTGGAGACAGAGTATTTTATTCTATGTGTAGTAGAGGACCATTGGGAACTTCTAAATAGGAATTCAATGTGGTTGAGGTTTTTGGTTTGGTTTGCTTGTATTTTGTTTTGTTTTTGGTTTTGTTTGGTTGGTTTGGGTTTTTGGACAGGTTCTCTCTTTGTAGCCCAGGTTGGCCTGGAATTTACTATGACAACCAGGCTGGCCTTGAACTTGCTTTAGTCCTGTGTCTCTTGAGTGCTTCAGTGTCTACTTTTTATTTGGTCCAAGCCTTAGTCCAGCATTTCAGAAAATACATTTTGGCTTTTAATTAGACAGCTATACCTATTAAGTATTTACTTTTTTTTTTTTTTTTTTTTTTTTTTTGCAGTACTGGGGATTGAACCCAGGGCCTCACACTTGCATGCTTTGCAAGTGCTGGGCCACTGAGCTGTACCCCCAGCCTATTTTTTTTATTGGAAATTTCTAATGTACAACTTAATGTGTTTCATTCTGACATGCATTTCATTGTGACATTGCCATATGTGCATTTCATTGTACATTGTAAAGATAACTTCCCCCTTACCTTCTTGTGCACCTCCTCCCTTTTTCTACGCCCTCACCAAATGCCTCTCTTCTACATTGCATGTCTTCTTGTGGAATTATTTTTCTATATACCCTTGCATCCCAATTATGCTTAAGGTCCAAACTTTTTTCTGTAGTGATCTATCTTTTTATATTGTCAGTAGTATTACATGAATAATCTAGGCCCATTGTAATATTTCCATTCTTTGATATTATTGGTATTATAATTATTTCCTAAACTATTAAAGTTGGGCTGTTTATTAAGTGTTTACTTTTGCAATCAAAATTATATTTAATTTACAATTTTGTCCTTACTGGGCAGAATGATTCTAGAAACCTCCTCTTAGAATTTTCACCAGTAGTTTTTCCCAGAAGAGGGAAAAAATAGTAAAAACTTATTAGGTGTGCTCTTTATTAGCAACTTTGAAAGGTTTGATATTGGAGCAATGTTGAAATAAATGATGACATTTAAAATTCTCACTCACTGTAACATTTGGTATAATGTAATGGTCAATAGGATCTTTATGGAGTTCAGCATTACTTGTATTACTGACTTTCCCATTTAATTCTGGACAGTGTGACCTTGGGCAAATTACTTAGCCTGTGATTGATTCCTCATCTTTTTTAGGGGTAGGGGGCAGTGGTGGGAATCAAACTCAGGGCCTCTAGTATGCTAAGCAAGCACTTTGCCACAGAGCTACATCTCCAGTCCTTTCTCATCTTTATAATGGAGAGGATGATACTTTCCTCCTATTATTATTCTGATTAAACAAGATAATGTGTGAAAAGCAGTTTGCACAGATAAAGAAGCCTGGCTTGTGGTAAAGTTTTAATAAACAGCTCTTATTAGTAGCATCCATACTATTCCTATTATATTAACAAAAGCAATTCTTCAATTATAATGTTTGGGAACTGGGTCCTCTGATCTAGTCCTAATTCCCTACCCCCCCAGTGAGGGGATTGAACCTAAGCTACATCCACAGCCCTCCTAATACCTTAATTCTAAATTATAAATTCATTAAAAAAAAAAGCTTTTACATGGACAGAATTATCTTTGTTGTTTCAGTGAATTTGTTCTCTAATTCATTTTATTTCAGTTCTGTCATAAAGTATAAATGTCAGTCTCTTAGTAAAGTCCTTTTCTTGCTTACCCTGAAAAAGAAAAGTTCGTTTTGAGCACATTGTATATAATAAGGTCCTAACTAGCTTTCCTTCCTCTCATTTTTCTCTAGTACATCCTGTATTCCTCTGCCAGATTAATCTTCGTAAAATACCATTTATATTGCCTCAGTGACATGCCCCATTTGCTTACCAGGCCAAGTTCAAATGCCTCTTAGTGGCATTTAAGTGTCTCTGTTTTATCTCTCCTTCTGAAAAGGGCAAACTATTTATTCTCCCTATGCTTTGTTTAAAGTGATTTCTACTGTGATTATTTCCTTCATTTTTCTACTATTTGTCTTCAAGCTAGGGTAGTCTGTTGCTTTCTCCTTTCTCTGACCTTCCATTGCACTTATTGTCTGGTATTTTTTTCTTTTCTTTTTTCTCTTTTTGCGGTACTAGGGGACTGAACTCAGAGCCTTGTGCATACTGTGCAAATGCTCTACCACTGAGCTGCACCCCAGACTCCTTTTTAAATTATTTATTTATTTATTTGTTTGTTTGTTTGTTTGTTTGTTTTTTTGCGGTACTGGAAGTGGAACCCAGGGCTTCATGCTTACATGCTTTGCAAGTGCTGGACCACTGAGCTGTGCCCCCAGCCCATTTTTTTACTTTTTTGAGACAGACTCTCGCCAAATTACACAGACTGCCTCTGATATCCAACTTGTGATCCTCCTGCCTGCACCTCCCGAGCCAAGCCGTGCTGGGATTATAGGTGTGCGCCACCGCGCCTGGCAAATTTTTTATCTTTAGATAGGATCACACTAAGTTACATGGGCTGCCTGTGGCCTCCTTGGTATCCTCCTGCCTCTGCCTCCCAAGTTGCTAGGATTATAGATGTGTGCCACTGTGCCTGGTTTAAAATTTTAGTATTATTCTGAAGTGTTGTTTTATTTGCTTAATCTTGAATCTTTCATATTTTATCAAGCAAAATATGAATTATTTGGCATGGCTAGAGTCTAGTTCTTTTTTTTCTTTATTTGGACTCATTTCTCCAAAAATAGTACAAGATAAGAATGGATGCTTGGTATGTATTAGTCACTCAGTCACTCTTCCTGTATTTCAATCATAGGACATGAATATGATGCTATTAATGATGGACATCAAACCAGGTGACACCATTTTGGAAGCTGGCTCAGGCTCTGGTGGAATGAGCTTATTTTTATCCAAAGCAGGTAAGATTAGAAATAATGAGGTAGGTTTGTATGACAAGGAAACCATTCAATGGGTTTGAAATGATGAATGTTAAAAAAATTAAGATATTTTGGGAGCTGGGAGGTAGAGGCAGGAGGTTCTTAAGTTTGAGGCCAGAAACAGCCAGCATAACTTAGCGAAACTCTTAGAATAAAAAATGGGCTAGAAGTGCAGCGCAGTGGTAGAGCGCTTGCAAAGTATATGCAAGGCCCTGGGTTTAGGCCTCATGTACTGCAAAAAAATGGAAAAAGAAAAAAGATATTTGGGGAAACATATAACTTTATGATACCATTCTCAAAACCAAATGGAAGCGACTATTTTTTTGTTTTATACATTTATTCCAGTTATTCTCCATTTTTATTGCTTTTTTTCATGCCTTCTATGCTCTCCAGTGTTTCTACCTTTTATTTTTAAGTAAATTTTATTGCAGTTTAACATACCTACAGATAAGTGCAACATTGTAAGTGTATGTCTACATGACTTTTTATATAGTGACCACACTCATGTACTTATTGCCCTGATTAAAGTAGGGAATATGCATGCATTGCAGATGCCTTCACATGTCCCCTCCCAACCCCTGTCTTCCCCAAAGGTAACCACTGTTCTAATGTTTTGTCACTATCAATGCGTGTATAGACCCATATATAAATGGAATAATGCAGTATGTATTCTTTTGTATCTGGCCACTTATATTCATCATTATGTTTGGGAAGACTCAGCTATTGTATACAGTAGTAGTACTTTCATTTTAGTTGCTCTAGGACTCTATTTTATAAATCATTATTTATCCATTCTACTGTTGATGGATGTTTGAGTTGGATATTACAAATAGTGTTGCTCTAAACATTCCTGTACTTGTCTTTTGCTACACATATGTACACATTATTGAATAATAATACTAGATGAATACTCAAGAGAATATAGAAGGAGGGGTGCCAGTTACTGGAGAAGAGTTATATAGTATTAAGGCCAAAGGATTATAGTTGACATTCATAAAGAAAATCATAATACAGTATTATAGTTGATATACAATAAGTATACTTAATACATAGGAAGTTAAAACTGAATCATGAAGAAGTTTAAGAAAGTCTCAAAATTGTCAGGAAAGGCACTGCTTGAAGTAAATGCTGATAAAAAATTGTTGTTGTTGTTAGGTACCATTGAGCTGGATCTGACTAAAAGAGACTCTGTTTTGAGAAAACAGCTCTTCCCCAGTCATTTCTTGACTGCCTTCCAGCCTGGGGACTCATTTTACAGCACTGTATTTGACAGTGCTTCTGTGCTATTCATAGGGCTTTCTTTTCTTTCTCTCTTTTTTTTTTTAAATCTCCTTTTATTAGTAAATGATGATGGGATACAGAGTAATACAGCATTGGCTTTTTCCATTATGCATGCATTACATCACTTCTGGCAACAGTTTCATCAACCCACAGGTTTATGGGGTCTTATGTAGTAAAACTCAAATGCCTATTTGGGTTATGTTCCCTATTTTTCCAATGTATTCATGAAATTGCATTGTTTACATTGAGATTATCCTCTCCCCCTTTATTCCTCTAAATTGATTCTTTTCCCCATACCACGTTCTGCAATCTTCACTTCCTTCTGCTAGTTCCCTCCCTCCTCCTTTCTATTCTTTATATTGTCCTTCTTTGGTAAATCTAATTGTGCTTTTTTTTTTTTTTTTTTTTTTTTTTTTTTTTTTTTTTTTTTTTTTTTTTTTTTTTTTTTTTTTTTTTTTTTTTTTTTTTTTTTTTTTTTTTTTTTTTTTTTTTTTTTTTTTTTTTTTTTTTTTT
>VMDO01026064.1:0-13914 GCA_007922755.1 Pedetes capensis | reverse complement strand
AGCCCATTTTTTTTTTTTTACTTTTTGAGACAAGGTCTCGGTAAGTTATGCAGACTGCCCCTGGTCTCAAACTTGTGATCCTCCTGTCTCCGCCTCCTGAGCCGCTGGGATTACAGGTGTGCACCACTGCACCGGACTCCAATTGTGCGTTTTTTTATATATCAATTTATGTATAGGATTTTTTTACTTCCTTTAAGTAAGATTCAGCTCCCACATCTGAGTGAGAACATATTATATCCTCTTTTGAGCTTGTGTTGGTTCGCTTAAGATGATGTTCTCCAGTTCCATCCATTTTGCTACAAATCACATTATTTCTTTTTTTTTTTATTGCTGAGTAGTATTCGTAGGGTTTTCATTGGCTAATTGTTTTGGGAGTGGGCTTTCGGATCCTTTTCCCTAGTCTGTTTTATTCTGAAAGCTCAGCTGAAACCTGCCTATTGTGGGTGGCCCTGATGGTTTCTGAGATACTGGTGGCATAGCTGTCAGTATCACAGCAACACACAAGCTCCCACAGCACAAGCTGACAGACATGTCAGGCATCAAAAATTAAAGGGTATGTATTAAACAAATTTCATGTTCTGGTTATTGTTATCCTAGATATTATTATTATCACCTTTGACAACTTAATTCGTCTGAAGTCAGGTTACTCTGACTATGTGTGTATGTTCCCTTCCTAACCTATTAATTGACCGTAAACAGTCATAACACTCTCTTTGGGTAGATTTTATAAAGATTATAGATAGAAATTAATTGAAATTTAACTGATACATTTTATTCTTGGTTTAATGCTACCATACATGAACATAATCCAGATTATTCTAGGTCAGTAAATTCATTCTGGGCTCCTTAAATCTTTTGCTTGACTCTTCTGTACAGAAAGGCAGTTATTTCTTCACAATCAATGATAATTTCCTAAATTGCTTTTTTTCCTTTATTTATAAATGTTGGTGGGATACAGAATAATAAATCTTTTGCTATATCCATTATGCAACTATTAAATCATGTTTGCTTACACATTCATCAACTTACATGTTTAACAGAACCATATTAACTAAAGAAGAAAAAAGTAGGAATTTTAAATAATATGTAATAAAAATTGTGTGCAGCCATGGGTTATATTCTCAATGATTTTTTTCCCTTTCCCCTGTTTTCCCCCATGTCTTCATATAGTTGCATCATATATTTTGAGATTTTCCTTTCCCTTTTTACTCCTCTACATTATTTCCCCTTCTTTCCTTCCTACCCCAACCTCCACTCCCACCTGCTGATCCTCTCCCTACCTCTTTCTATTCTACTTATATTTTCCCTTCCTAGATAAGTGTGATTGTTCTTTTATATATATCTATATATGTATAGTTTTCTTCTTCCTTTAAGTTAAATTTAGCCCCTACATGTGAGTGAGAACCTATGGTATTTTTCTTTTTGGTCTGGGTTAGTATGCTAAAGATGATGTTCTCTAGTTCCATTCATTTTGCTGTAAGTGACATAATTTCCATTCTTTATTGCTAATATTCCATTGTGTATACCACAATTTTTCAATCTACTGCTCTGTTTATGGACATCTTGGTTGACTCCATATCCTTGTGATTGTGAAGAGTACTGCATTAAATATGGAAGTCTAGGTGTTCCAATGGTATATTCCCAGGAGTGATATAGCTGGGTCATATGGCAGTTCTAGTGTTAGTTTTCTAAAATACCTCCATGTTGATTTCCAAAGTGGCTGAACTAATTTACAGTCCTACCAGCAGTGTAAAAGGGTTCCTTTTTCTCCACATCTTTGCCACTAAATTCATGCTTTCATTTTACAAAACGGATTTTATAAAAATTTTGTGAGATAGGCGAAATGGCCATGTTTCTAGTATCAGAGGAATATTATGACATGAATAATCACTATGAGTGGTTAAGAAATTATTGCTGTTTACCTCTGATGGAGATACATTTTTCTTCCATATTTTTATGACTTGTTTAGCTTATGCTACATTAATATTAATTTTATCCCCTGAGAACATGATAACTTGCACTCAGAGTTATTATTTCAGAAGACATTCTGGAATTTAAATTTTACATCAGTAAACTATAAACTGATTTATAAAAGAAAGAAAGAAAGAAAGAAAAAATTATAGACTGATGTGGGATATCCTCCAAGTGGAATCAAATGACCTCAGGTAGAGCTGGGTAGAAAATTAAGTTAAAATGTAGTGCACTTCTCTGGAATTGCAGTATTACCATATAAAACAATTTGGTTGATTGTTTTTGTGGTACTAGGCAGGTATGAATCTCACATGCCTTGCAAGTGCTCTGCCACTAAGCTGCACCCTCAGCCCCTTTTTTATTTTTTATATTGAAACAGGGTCTAAGTTACACAGGCTGCCTCTGACCTTGAATCTGTGATCCTCCTGCTTCTACCTCTGAAGTCACTGAGATTACAGGTGTGCACCACTGTTCCTGGCTATTAAGCAATTTGAAAATTTTTCAAACTCATGTAACAGTGCACGTACCTTTTAAACATATGAAAGGCTGAACCTCACCCATAATAAAAGAAATGCAAACTAAAACTATAATCATAAACAAGGCACAATGGCATAAGACTAACCCTAGCACTCAGAAGGCTGAGATGGGAGGATCACAAGTAGAGGCCATTCTGCGCCACATAGTAAGACACTGTCCTAAAAATAAATAAATAAAAAACTACTTTTAAATATCATTCACTTTTTAGATTGGCAAAGATAAAGTTTGAAAACTCTTTGTTGAGGCCGTATGGAGAAGCAAACACTGTAATACATTGGTACCACTAATAAGTAATAAATTGGTACCGCTTTTTTAGAGGACAATTGTTACTATTTTTCAAAATAAAAAATTCACATACTCCTTGAGCCAACAATTCCATTTTGGGGACTTTATCCTATACAAACAAACTGGCTCATATTACAAAGACTTAGAAGAATGTTCATTGCAGTATTGTTTGTATTAGCATAAGACTAAAAATAAGCTAAATTTTTGACAGTAAGGGACTGGTTAAATTATGGCACCATCATACAATGGAATGCAATAGTTGTCAAGAAGAATGCAGCACATCCATAATTGCTGAAATGGCATTGGTAAGAGGGAAGGTACAGGATAGTGTGATGGGTGTTAAAAACAGAGTTCCTTGCATGCTTGTATAGGAACCAAGTAGCATGGGAAAGGTTAAGTAACAGGTAATATGGCTGGCTCTGAAAAGGAGGACTGGGGATCAGGGATGAGAGGCAGACTTCAATAACCCTGGACCAGTTGAATTTATTTCCATATACATTTAATATCTTTGCAAAATGAATTCTTGATACCTTTTTAAAATAAACTAATACTATAAAATATTATAAATTATTTTTTTACTTAAGTTGGATCAAAAGGACAAGTCATAAGTTTTGAAATACGAAAAGACCACCATGATCTGGCTAAGAAGAATTTCAAACACTGGCGTGATTCATGGAAACTAAGTCATGTAGAAGAATGGCCAGACAATGTGAATTTTATTCATAGAGATATTTCAGGAGCAACTGAAGACATAAAATCTTTAACCTTTGATGCGGTAAGTTTTCTACAGGGGTTCTATGTTTTGACTTTGAGTACAAAAAAACAAGGGTTAGCCGGGCATGATGGCGCATGCCTGTAATCCCAGTGGCTTGGGAGGCGGAGGCAGGAGGATCTCAAGTTTGAGACCAGAGGCAGTCTGTGTAATTTAGCGAGACTCTGTCTCAAAAAGTAAAAAAAAAAAAAAAAAAAAAGGCGGGGGGGGGCTGGAGGCGGGAGCTCAGTGATCCAGCACTTGCAAAGCATGCAAGTCATGCGAGTGTGAGGCCCTCGGTTCAACCCTCAGTACCGGGGGAGGAAAAAAAAAATAAGGATTGGGCTTCTTTTGTATGAGCAATGATCTTCATTATATTTGACCTATTTTTGTAGGAGTGGAAAGAATGTTTTCCTTTAATGCTCTTTATTATTATGGTGGGATTTGTCGCCAAGATATATGAGTTAGATCTATGTTGTCAATTATGGGATGATAACCAAAGATTAGAAGGAGAATTTAAGCACCATGAACTTCAGCTTTTCTAGGATAAAGAAACAATTTGGAAGCAGCAATAGGAGCATAGTGAACCTGGAACCTTACCTCAGTTGAGAGATTTTGGGGGGTTGGGAGTATTGATAGCCTCATTTGAAAGGCAATAGGCAAGAAGTATCTTTAGAAGTTAAAGTCAAGCTATACAGAGGAGTGGTTATTAAAGATGTTGAGGATAGAGGTATGTATCATGAACAAATGTTTAGAAAGTAGAGGGATTCGTGAATAGGAGGATATATAGCAGTAGTAGGTTAAGTTAGAGGAAAGAAACGGAATAGTATGAAGATAAAAGTTTACATGAAAAATGATCTTAAGCTGTGATCAAAGATGAAGGAGAAATGAGACATAGAGGTATTAAGTCTCTTAGCGTTTCATAATTTTAGTGTTATTCTTGGTGATGTCACTTAACAGTTCATGCTTGACACTGTGGATTTAGGCCTGGGTAAGAGGTCTTCCTTGCTTTCCTTAATTGCTGAAAGATTGGATTATTTCCATAAAAAATGAATCAAAGTTCAAAAAGGAGATAAAATAATTTTTATTAGCATGGATTCGTATGCAACTAAAGTGTATAGTTTTAGTGGCCACTGTTCTTTTATCTTTGGCGTGCATGTTACAGCTAAATAAGGTGGAAAGGGCTGAATGAAAGTCATTCACAGGAATGTCAAAAACACCTCAAAAATTAATGAGCATGAAACCCAACAAAAGGGTTTTTTTTGTTTTTGTTGTTTTTGTTTTTGTTTGCGGTACTAGGGGGTTGAACTCAGGGCCTCTCGCTTGCATGCTCTGCAAGTACTGGACCACTGAGCTGCACCCCCAGCCCATTTTTTTACTTTTTGAGACAGGGTCTCGCTAAATTACACAGAATTCCTCTGGTCTCGAACTTGCAATCCTCCTGGCTCTGCCTCTCAAGCTGCTGGGATTACAGGCATGCACCACCACGCCCAGCTGACAAAATGGTTTTAATGATATTGTAGAAGCTTTATAGAAACCTGTTGAACCATGCCTGATTAAAAAAAAAAAATACTTGTCATTAGATTTATTTAGTTGAATCTTTCTTGAATAATAGTGCCAGATGAATACTCATGGGAGAATATAGAAGGAGGGAGTGTTAGGTACTGGAGAAGATAGGTCCCAAGAAGTGGTATTTATACATAAATCATAATACAGAACTATCAGTAAAAGCTAGATCAGTAAGAATTTTTTTATATTTTCAGTTGATAAAAGTACTATTTGACAGTAGGTGCCTGATCAAATGTCAAAAAGTATATTAAACATAAATTTCTTTTCATGTTCCCATTACTTTTCTGGTTATTGTTTTCCTAGTTGACGATTGGTCCTGTTGACTATTTAATTCCTCTCCTAGCTTGCTATCTCACTTCCTGGGCCACCTTTCTTCCAATCCATTCCTCTCATGTCTACATTAGTCTTCCTAAAATACAGTTCTGGTTTTTCTTGCTGAAAAACCAGTCAGGAACTTTCAGTGTCCTTCAGAATCTTATCTCGACTTTCTTTTTTTTTTTTTTGCCGTACTGGGGGTGGTTGAATGGTTGAATCTGGGACCTCACCCTTGCATGCTTTGCAAGTGCTGGACCACTGAGCTGCACCCCCAGTCCATTTTTTTTACTTTGTGAGAGAGGGTCTCACTAAATTACAGATTGCCTCTGGTTTCAAACTTTCGATCCTCCTGCCTGTACCTCCTGAGTCACTGGGATTACATGCGTGTGCCACCATGCCCAGCTCTCAACTTTCTAGCACAAGTTCTTTATTTAACCTGTTTATACTCTTGCCAACAAGTGATGGTAAACAGATAAAAATAATGTTAAGCTAGGCATGGTGACTCATATCTGTAATCCCAGCACCTGGAGGCTGAGGTCTTTTTTTTTTAATTTAAAAAAAAAAAATTGGAAAGTACCTGACTTACCATTAGAGGAGGAATGGCACAATGGAATACTAACAATAAATGTACTAAATCAACAATATCAAGCCTCAAAGACACCATCATTAATGGAAAAAGCATTATAAAAGAGTATGTCGGTACTGTCCCCATTCCAGTTTCCAATACATGCTGATATGTCAAGACCTCACCTCTGGTCCTTTCTACTCCTTCACTCCAAGGCGCTCTGGACAAAAATCCCAGCATTTCACATTTTACCACCTGGCACACTCTTCTCTCCAGTCTCTCAGAGAGATATCCTTGACTTACAAAGGAATGAGTCCAAGTGTTTATTCTGCTCACAGTGCTAGGGATGTTGGAGCACATGAAGTAGGTGGGCAAAGTCTTTGCCTTTGTGAAGTTCCCTTTGCATGGAGAAAAATGACTTTCTCATCTGTTTTATGATGTGATGTCAGGTAGTGATGAAAGTTGGGAAGAAAATCAGGGTAAGGGACTGCAGAATTAGAGTCCTCAGCTCAGTGTCACCTTAGGAAGTTTTTTGTGAGACCTGAATGATTTGATTTTTCAAAAACCTTTTTTGTGAATAGTAAAATAAACATAAATTGTCATTTTAACTAGTTTACACATACAAGTCAGTGGCAGTAAGTAGACTCTTATTTTTAAATGATATACTAAAGACTTTGAGAATGAAAAGGATGGTGGTAGCTTACAACTGCAAATAGCAGTGGGTGCACTAAAAAATGGTATATACTTTGAAGGTAGAGCAAAGAAACCTGCTAATCCTCTTGAATGCTCTATTCTCAGTTAACAGTATTACCAATTATCTAGTCACTCAAAGCATGAACTTGGAGTCATCACTTTTTTTTTAACCTTGAATTCTCTTTTGAAATCTGAGGTTTAGAGGCTTTCATTTGAATTTAAATCCAACAAATCTACCTCTTCAGTGTTCCTAGATTAATTATCCTGCCACTATAGTAGGTCAAGACTTCATTGTGTCTTGCTGAAATACTACAATAGCTTTATGCACAGATTCCCAACCTCCGTTCTTCTACCAGAATTATTCTAAAACAGGAATCTGGACAATCTACTCTTGCATTTTAAAATTCATCCATAGTTTTCCATTGTCTACAAGTTAATGTCCATGTGCCCTAGCTTGATAGACACACAACATTCTTCATTATTTAGCTTCTCACTATTTCATCTCCTCATTATACCCAGTTCAACAGCCACTGAGTCTTACACTTCTGAGTCTTTCTACTAGTTTGTATCTTTTCTTCTAGACTGAAAGTTACTTTGTATAATTCATTTTTGTCTGAAAGTCCTACACAGCAAATAGAAGGCTTGTAATAAATGTCTATTGAATCAAGAAAATCGAAGTGGTCAGTAATGTAGGGAAAGGTGATAATTCTCCAGCAGGAGGATTAAGGGGATATTCCATGCAAGAGATGACCTTTGATCTAGGATTTGAAGGGAAAGTAGAATTTAAACAGGTGGAGAAAAGGGGAAAGGAAAATAATCACAATGGTAAAAACTACAGCAAATGTCTACTTAATGCTTGTCATGTACCAGGTACTATTCTATGTACTTAACATGAATTCTCTCATTTAATATATGGGCACTCTATGAAATAGCTACTATTATTGTTCTATTTAGAATAGGTGATTGAGACATCCAAAGATTAAGTAGCTTATCCAAGGTGATGTCACCTATTATGGAGCCTGGCACTGAACCAGGTTGAGTGGACTCTGGAATTTACTTCCCTCTATTCCTTTTTCATCCTTTTCTCTCCTGAGATATAGTCATTATCCCTCAGTTGTTAACATTTCCAAATAATTTTATACTTTTATAAGAAATATATATAGGTGAAAATAATACATGTTGGGTAGTTTGAAAGAACAGAGTAGCTTTACTTCCAAAACCCTGATGAGATAGTGACCTGAGCTGCAGCTAACAAGGTGCGTCTATCTGCCTGGGTCTGGGCCAGATGGTACTTGAGCCGTCTCCTGTGTGGCCCTTGCTTGTCTCCCCAGATAATGCCCTTCCCAAGGTCTCTCTGATCAGCTTGCCTTACAGTCATACCTTTCTGGGCAGGATAGTCCGTTTATTACCAATTTGCCAAGTATTCTGAGAACCAAGCCCTTTGATGGTTTTATTGTCCCTAAATTCACACTAAGCTCCAATAACTTCAAAGCGGGTCGAGAATGCAGAGCAGGGAGGGCTTGAGAAGTGAGCAGCCCAGGATTACTGTATGAGATTGCAACTTCTAAGTTTGTGGGACCAGACTTTCCTCTGACGTATGGAAGGCAGGTCTTGCAGTCTCTGGCCCGGGACGCCCAAGTTAGGTGGCTCAAAATGGGCTTCACTTTGAGAGCTCCCAAGCCTACCTGCTTATACTGTATATGGAGTGGTTTGTCTGCAACTCATCCCTTCTCTGCCTAGCAACCAAGTCTGAGACCACGCTGCTCTCAAGGTGATAATGATAAGGTTTTATATTGGGTTCTGCACATGCTAGGTCATCCTGAAACCAGCTTTGAAAAAATAAAATCAGATCATGTCATTCTTTAAAACTCTCAAATGGTTTTTCCCTTTCTGAGTAATGCTAAAGCCTGCAAGATGTTATGTCATCGATCTGCCCTCTAGTCCCACCACATCCTCTAATCTTAGACCTCATTTCTTATTGTTTTCTTCCTTTTTCTCTCCACTGCATCAACAGTGGCCTCTTTATACTCCTCATGTAGCCCACAGCCTCAGTATCTTTGTATTTGCTATTTTCTCTTCCTGGAGCACACTCTCACCCGTTTCCATGGGGTAAACTTAGTCATTTTCTTCACTTCTCTTCACTGACCCACTTTTGTATAAAATGGCACTTTCTTTCCCTGCCCTGTCACTGTCTGTCCTTATTTTGTTGTACAACTCTATTAGCACTTCATGTCACTCATCACGCTATGTCCAATATGTTCACATATTTATTGGATTTTTATTTGTCCATTTATTAGAATAAGTTCCCATGAAACAAAGTAGAATACCCACTTAGCAAAATTCTTGGATGTAGAAAGTGCTTAGTAAATATTTGGTAAATAAATTAATAATGAATGATGTCCCTTGACCCATTATACTGCTTTGTTTTTGTGTGGTGCTGGGGATCAAACACAGAGTAAGCACCCTACCACTGAGCTACAACCCAGCCTCCATCATACTATTTTTTTAAAATGCAAACAATAATTTATCATTTAGTAAACATAGTTGGGCTGGGATTTGGCTCAGTGGGTAGAGCGCTGTGCTGCAGTCTCTGAGGTCCCCAGTTCAATTCCCAGCACCGCAAAAATGGGAGAAGGACCTGGCAATCCACTCCCAAGGCAATCCCGAAGCAGTCAGCCATTGAAAACCCTATGAGGGGTGAAAATGCTATGAGTCGGATACCGACTTGACGGCACCTAACAACAACAAACATAGTTAACAACCATAAGCTGTAAGCCTTCTTTTCTTTTTTTTTTTTTTTGGCAGTACTATGGAGTTGAACCCAGAGCCTCACACATGCTTTTGCAGATGCTTTACAACTGGCTAGGCTGCACCTCTAGACCATTTTTTACTTTTTAAATTTTGAAACAGGGTTTAAGTTACACAGGCTTCTCTGGCCTCAAACTTGGAATTCTTCTGCCTTTACCTTCCAAGTCACTGGGATTACAGATGTGAGCCACCACTCCTAGCTCAACTCTAAGCTTCCTAGAGCTGTCTAATCATAAATGTTACCTTATTTTCTATTTTGATTGGACTTACTTTTTTTTATTTACTTATTTTTGCGGTACTGGGGGTTGAACCCAAGGCCATGTGCTTTCATGCTTTGCAAGTGCTGTACCACTGAGCTGCACCACCAGCCTGTTTTGTTTGTTTGTTTGTTTTGTTTTGTTTACTTTTTGAGACAGGGTCTCACTACATTATGCAGGCTGCCTCTGATCTTGAACTTGAGATCCTCCTGCCTCTGCCTCCCTGAGTCACTGGGATTATATGTGTGTGCCACTGTGCCTGGCTGGACTTTCTGTTTTTGATTAGTTCTTTTCTTGAAAATTTCATTCATTTACTCATTGCACTTATTAGTCATCTTTTGTAAGTATAGCACTGTGCTTTACAACTGAATAAAATAAAAAGAAGGCACATGACTCTTAAATTTTAGATCCTCTAAAATGAATACTCAAAGCTTTTCCTTTGAACATAAAAAAATTAAAACATGTTGGAAATAATGTGAATTTCTACTGCCAAAACTGAACTAAAGCATTTCAATTTGTAAATTTTAGCAATAGAATTTCATAAGACCTCAAATAACATTCTAATTTTTTTGTTTTAATGGCATGTCTTATACTTGCCAAAATTGATAATATGGTAATCTTTCTTTTTGTATATCTGTGGACCCATACATAGCCAAAGAAAGATTCCAGTATTAATATCATCAAGTACAAGACACGCCATTTTGTATAATAAGCAGACCCTTCATTAGGTACCCTTGGGTCAAGTCCAACTCATAAAGACCCTTATAGGGTTTTCGATGACCACTTGTTTCGAGATTATTTTGGGGAATGGGCTAAAGCTTGACCTTCTATTTTTGTGATGGTAGAGATTGAATTTAGGGCCTCACAGTGAAGAGCTGCACTCTTACCAACTGAGCTAAACCCTAGCTCCAAGCAGACCCTTTAGGGAGGAATAAAATGACAGTTAATGGTACTGTATTTAAAAAATGAAATACCTTAACCAAGTAATTGCTTTCCAAAGTCTATCATTTTACAGTAACAATAATAAAAGAATATCCTTTGTTTAAACAGAATTAGACTGATTCTTTTTCTCTCTCACAGGTAGCTTTGGATATGTTGCATCCTCAAGTTGCTTTACCTGTTTTGTATCCAAATCTTAAACAAGGTGGTGTATGTGCTGTATACCTAGCAAAGTGAGTAATGGGCTGCTTTTTTTTCTTTTTTATGGTGCTAAGGATTGAACCCATGGCCTTGCACATGCTAGGCAAGTGCTCTACCACTGAGCTACATCCTCAGTCTTGCCTAAGTATCAGGCTCAAATGTTCATTTTGTAACTGAATAAGATGTATATGTCATCTTGTAAAACTGTTATAAAATGACACCTGTCCCAAATTCAGTTGTTTTGTTGTTTAAGTCACTAGTTACATAAATAGTAAAATAAGATGCATATTTCCTTCTGACAGTTTGGAAGAAACACTTTAAAAGTGTAATATAATGGTAAATAATGGTCTTTGTATGTTTTTACTTAGCAGTCTATGAAGCTACTTATTATTTGCCCTAACTTGCATTTTTAATCTCATCCCTTCGATTTAACTATGGCATGTAAATTTGGGTAATAACATTTAAATTTGGGTAAGAGGTATAGTGAACTGAAGGCAAATATAAAGTTGTTATTTTAGTAGAAATGTAAAGTACATTTTTCACTTTTCCGAAAGCATCACACAGGTTATTCAACTTTTAGACAGAATTCGCATCTGTGAACTTGCTCTCTCTTGTGAAAAGATAAACGAGGTCATTGTCAGAGATTGGTTGGTTTGCCTTGCAAAACAGAAAAATGGAATTTTATCTCACAAAGTAGAACCTAAAATCAGCACAGATGTACAACTACATTCTGAGAAGGAAATTGGAGTTGAAGGTGAAATATTTCAAGAGGATGACCATGGTGAGCTTCAATTTTATTTTATGCATATATTTGTGATAATAAATAGAGTGGATTACTGAGCATATTGGCTCCTTGATAATAAAAATATTCCTCAGGGATTTTTTTCTGTAGAAATTTAAGTATTTATTCTGTTATTAAAATGTGTAAGGGACAAAATAGGGATTGTTCCTAACTTTTATGTAAAACTCCGGTATCTTTGAAGAACTCAGCTTTGTGTAAAAGTCATAGTTTATTTGTGACTGTGAGCTTGGTTTGTAAATATACTAAAGAATGTTTTAAATCTAGATTAGTAATTATTACTGAATGGAATGAATTAATAGGATCTTATATGCAAATACCTAATACTGCAAAAAGAAACTCCTATAGTGCTGCTGGAATTCTTCAAAGGACTAAGTTTAGGTTCTTGTAAGTATACATTATTTAAGCCGTGAAGAAGTTCTCAGGTATCCATTGATTTATGATATGAGCTTATCCATTTCATTATAAAATCATATATAAGGTTACTAGGTCATCATTGGCAAATTGTTCCTGTACAATAACTGACAGAGTAGCATCAAAATAAATGCTTTAAAAAAAAAGTCTGAGAGTAAAAACTTACAGTAAAGGGACAGTAATTAATGTTTTAACAGTTTTTATAAACAAATTATAAAATATTCTATGTAGCTTATAATAAGTGTTTTGTTGTACAACAGAAGAACCACATTCTGATTTTCCATGTGGATCATTTCCCTATATTGCTAGACCTGTACATTGGCAAACTGGTCATACAGGTGAGTAATATTTTCAGGTCATATTAAGTTGTGGTTTTTTTCTTCTAATAAATGTAATATAATGACCTTACTTTTTTCTTCACTTAAATTAGCTTTTCTTGTCAAGTTGAGGAAGTTCAAACTATAACTTAACGGAGTATCCTAGATGACAGCAACCAACTTGAAGATGGAAAAGTATCAAATTAGAACTTTATACTGCAAATCACTACTTTCATAAATGCATAGTTTTAGCTATTACTATGATTTGTGTAACTTTTACATATAAGTTTGAAAAATAACAAAGCTAAAGAAAGATGTGTAACATTGCAAAACTGCTTAAATGTCCCATTTTGACATTGTCTTGCATTTAGTTTGTCATTTTGTAGCTAATGATCCCAAGTTGCTTTAGTTGAGCCATCTCATTCTTCACTTCCTGTAAACCACTCCATAGATTTGTCTTGGTTCGTGAAATTAGTTTTCCTTGCTTTGTTTGATTGATGGTCACTGGCTACTGAAATAAAATATGCATTTTAAGATCAATTTTATGTACCTGTGTATTTTAAATTCATATTTTAATGGTTTATGAATATCTTAAAAATAATGAGGAAATCTGGGTTATTGTAAATAGGGGAAAAACTGATGAGAATGATATAATCACCTTAAAAATTATAACAAAAGATGTAACTTTTTAGGCAGACATGGTGGCACTTGCCAGTCATCCTAGCACTCAGGAGGCTAAGGCAGGAGGATCACATGTTTGAGGCCAGCCTGGACTACATAGTGAGTTCCAGGGCAGCCTGGGCTACGCAGACCCTGTTGAGAGGGAAAAAAAAGTTACATTGTTTTTTTGGTTCTGGGCATTGAATCTAGGACCTTGAAGTGAGTCTTATACCTGCTAAACATGCACTCTGTCACTGAGCGACACCCCCAATTCTTTTGTTTGTTTGCTTGTTTTTGTGAGACAGTCTAGTTATGAAGCCCAAGTTGGCCTCTAACTTGAAATCTTCCTGTCTCAGCCTTCCAAGTGCTGGGATTATAGATGCGTGCTGCCACATCTGGCTTCAAGATACAACAGTTCTTAAATCTTTATCCTCCTCAGAATCTTTTTAGCCAGCTTGAAACACATCAGAATCATTGTACGTAAATCAAATGTTTAGAGAAATATACTTTAGAAATGTGAATTAATTAGGAATAGGGCTTATTATTATTCATAGGTACCAATTATTCCATATTTACTATGTACCATAAGTTGTTTAAAGAACTCTATATATGCTTTTCAAATATATGCAATTCATCTTTAAAGTTATCTATATTTTATGGATAAAATAAACAGAAGCTCAGTGTAGCATATTTAGGTTGTTTAAATGTATAGGTCTTAAAGTAGTAATACTTGGGCAGATAAATGCTATTTTTGTATTTATCTCTTAGTTTAGAACTATTTAAAATTATGTGTTTGTATAAAATTTTTTATAACATTTTACAGAACATGAAGA
>VMDO01026063.1:0-27275 GCA_007922755.1 Pedetes capensis | reverse complement strand
ATATTATATATTAGCCCTGTCTCTCGCTACCTAATATCAAAATGTATTATTTCATGTATGTATTTCACCAATCTTACCATGCAAGCCTCCATTAGAGCAGTATGCATTTCATCTGTTTTATGCTCTTGATCTGCGCCTGCTTCCAAAAGAAATCTCACCATCTCTAGGTGTCCTAAACCAAAAATGTGTTGGATTATTCATAAATATTTCATTTCAAAAATAATTTTAAGTCACAATGATATTTATTTCTATTTAATGTATATTAAATTTATAAGCATAACACTAACATCAACTACAAGCCACTCTCAACTTTCAAAGACAATTTATATAAGTGATCCTATTGCCCTAGAAACTGCTTCTGCTGGAATCTCTGCTGTAGGAGAACAATGAGGCCATATTCTAACACCCAGAATATCCCCTCCATAACATTTTATGAACCCAGGTATGCTAATTATTTTATTTATGCTATGGAATAAATTAGCTTTCATGAACTAGCCCCCTGGGATGATAATCATTCAAACTACTTTATTCTATGAGGAAATGTTTAAAATCCAATGACTAACCCACAAACTTTTTAGGTGTAATCTACCTATATATTAGAAATTGCACATACAAAAATATTCTTGAAACAAGATCATTTAACTTCTATTTATTTGTTTAGATATAAATATACACACAGAAACACACATGCCTATATTTATATAGTTTAAAATAAATTATATTTCAGTTCAGATACAGATACCTTATGAGTGGTTAAAAAGCAGAAGACCAATTATATTTCAGTCTTCAGATACTATGCAAGAAAAAAATAGATAAATGACTTCCCTCCTCTGCCTCAGCTTTATTCAGAATATACCATACTCAATTTGTAATCAACTGGAACTGGAAGAGAGGATCAGGTAGTGGAGTTATAGCTAAACAGTTAAAAGTGGACTTACTCAGTAAGTGTAGCATATACCACAACTTGTTTTTGCTAACTACAGAGCCCCCTTTCCTCTTTTATTCTACGCTCCCAAATATCCACATTAATGTTCAATCTCAATCTAAATTCTACTCCTTCCCAGTCTCCTTCTCAATCCATGTTGTAAGAAATCTCACCAGAAACAGAAGGGAAGTAGAAGAGATGTTTTCTACCAGCTTAGCTCTCTAACCAGCTTCTAATTAAGGCCTGCAAGCCCCAATCTCAGATGCCACTTTTAGAAAGCAGGGTAGACTATAAGCAAAGGGGAAAAGCAAGAGTAGTTACTCCTAACCCCATCTCAAAGCTCTTTGGCCAGCTGTGACTCAGTAGGGAAAAGCAGATAGTGCTGGGTTCAAAAGGATTTGTGAGAACAGGAGAAAGCCACTCAATTAGCCATCTCCAAGGCTTAACTTTTCTCCCTCTCAATGAAGATCAGCCTCTGCTTAACTACCAAACAGGGCTGAGGAAGTAAAAGACTTCAGCTGTACTCTCTATCCAAAAACTTATTAACATCAGATAATCAAATATATTTAAATACAGCAATTTTTTCAAATTTAACTGAAATTTAGTCACTTATGTATATAAGCATTGTTGTCTCAAAAAGACATCACATAATCTTGGCCACTCTTAAACAGACTGGAACAAAACATCATTAGGGCCAGTACTAGGTTGAGAAATCAAAGCCTAAGGTGCAAAATTTAAGGAGGCACTCACTCACAAACTTGTGCAAGGGAAAAGTCAGCCCTTAAGGATGAGTGCCTCCTTAAACTGTGTACCTTGTTTTGCAAAAGCATCACCAGTTATTTTATGAAACAAATAAGGAAAAGCTGCAGATGGTATGAAAACACTGAACTCAATGTTTATATAGATGCAAAATTGCAATGGCAATTGCCTTTTCTTTTTTTTTAAGTTCTTTTACCTGAAAGTAAAAATCCCATTTTATAGACATTTATCACATGTGCAGAGTCTGAAAAATGTTTGACTCTGTGGATTTTTGGTTTGTTTTTTGTTTTGCTTCATTTTGCTTATTTATTTGTGGTTTTTTTTTTTTTGGGGGGGGAGCACGTTGAGATAGTGTCTCTCTGTGTAGACCAGGCTGGCCTTGAACTCATGTCAATCCTCTTGCCTCAGCCTCTTGAGTGCTGCAGCTGCAGGTATGTGCCATCACACCTAGCTTCTGTGGTTATCTTTTAAGAATCTAGAAAATTAATTATTTGCAGATGAGGCATCTCTTCAGGCAATAGTGTGGCCTAACCTAATCAGGGTATTTTCTGTGTTATCAATAATTTCACGGTGGTTGGCATGGAAAATATCATGTACCCTCTTTGCATTAAGTAAAATGTTCCCAACACGTAAAACCATCATAAAGTGGACTTCATATTAAATGACTGTTTCTAATAAAACAACTGTATCAACTGTCACTTTTCATTGATAATAATTATAATGCTGAGTCTATACTTTAAAAGTTTACATATTAAACATAAAATGAAATTCTCAAAACACTTAATATTTAATTACATATATCATGTTTTACTGTTATTTTAGTTTTAAAAATCAGATTTTTAAGTAAACAATAATTTCATGTGTTTAAAAACTTTGTTTCAAAAAAGGTTTATACTATACCTTTATAACAAGCTAATGTAAGGGCACTCTCTTTAAATTCATTGGAATGCGTATTAATGCCAGCTCCATTTTCTAGCAGCAATCTGGCTACTTCCACATGGCCAGCACTTCCAGCTTCCATAAGAGGAGTATGACCATTTTCATTATGGTCCTCAATACTAGCACCGGATTCCAAGAGCACCTTTACAACATCTACGTAGCCTCCAGCACAAGCATATGTAAGTGCTGTATTGCCTATTTTAATGAGGAAAAACAACAACAAAAATTAACACAAAGCATTAAAATAAAATGGAGCATTTACTTTATATTAGAAATAAAACTGAAAGGGAAGACTATAACAATATTAACAGTCTTAGAGAAATATATAATTCATTTCCTTTTTCCATATTATCTTTCTGAAATAAAATGCCTATTCTCCTTTTCCCATTTAAAACTAGAGTCAAATACATGTGGAAAATCAGATTCACTTATAAAGATTGTACCACTGAGAAAGAACTAAGCATTCTCTTCAAATAAGAAAAAAAGTTATGTTTAACTTTAATCAGAAAAATTGTAAGTGCTGTATTGCCTATTTTAATGAGGAAAAACAAAAACAAAAATATTAACATAAAACACTAAAATAAAATGGAGCATCTAATTTACATTAGAAAAAAACTGAAATGGATGACTGTAATCATAATATTAAATAAGTCATAGAGATATATATAATTCACTTCCTTTTTGCATATTACCTTTCTGAAATCAAATGCCTATTCTCCTTTTCCATTTAAAATAAGAGTCAAAATCAGATATACTTAAAAAGATTGTAGCACAGAGAAAGAACTAATCATTTCCTTTTCAAATAAGAAAAGAAAGTTGTTTTAACTTTAATCAGAAAAATGTTGCCAGGCAGGGTGGCACACACCTGTAATCCTAGCAACTAGGGAGGTGGAAGCAGGAGGATCATTAAGTTTGAACCCAGGGGCAGCCTGCATAACTTAGCATGACTGTCTCAAAATAAAAAGTAAAAAACGGCTGTGTGCGGCTCAGTGGAAGAGCACTTGCAAAAGCAATTGTGAGGCCCTGAGTTCAACCCCCAAGTACTACCAAAAAAAAAAAAAAAAAAAAAGTTTTGTAAGCATTATTTTTCAGTGATTTAAAAATGATTCTGTCTTGATGATAAAAAAAAATTTCCTGGGTTACAAGAAAAATCAACTTTCTGAGTAAAATAAAGACCTCATGTAGACTTAAAAGTTATGTCACCACGGGACATAATGTTTTCTTTTTCCATGAGCCATAATTTAGCCAAAGTAGGGAGTGGTGGACCAGCCCTTTGTTCTATATCCTTCTATTCTTCCCATGTCCTTTCCCATTCTTCCCAGAAAACAGGAAACCTGGGTCTGAGAGCTATAACCCACACCTCTAATGACCACTTTCACATGAGATAAGTATTACCAAAGATGCTACTACTTAGCAAAACTGAAAAATATGGATGACCTGTTGAAGACTGTGCATTGACATCAGCTTTATGAGCTAGCAGCAACTTCACAATTTTGACATGTCCTCCATTAGCAGCAGCCATTAAAGGTGTAATGTCACCTTTGATTCCCCTATCTTCCACATTTGCATGCATTGCCAACAAAACCTTAGGGAAGAAAAAGTATAAAGGATATAATAAAATAATTTTATCAAAAAATTTTGAACATATATATTATTATAACATCTACCTATTTATTGTTGTTGTTAGGTACCATCGAGTCGGTATCCGACTCCTAGCGACCCTCTGTATAACAGGGGAAACACTATTGTCAGTGCTTCTCTGCTGTTCATAGGGTTTTCAATGGCAGATTGATTTTTGGGAGGGGATTGCCAGGTCCTTCTCCCAAGCCTACAGCTTCTGGTGTTCCCAGGCAGTCTCCCATCCAGGTACTAACGAGGCCCGACCCTGCTTAGCTTCTGAGATCTGACAGGATCGGATGCCACAGGGCTATGGCTGCAGGCCTCTACCTATTTATAAGACTCATAAAAGTCAATAGACACATAAAATTAATCTCACAAAACTGTGTTGAAATGAACTTGATCATTGAAAGGATTTATTTTATTGTTTCCTTACTAAATAGGACAGATTTTCAAAAGAAGGTTTATTTTGATAATACAAACCTGTGCAAGCTCATAGTATCCAGCAGAACAAGCTAAACAAAGGAGGCTCTCCCCTTCCTCAGTGTGTTCATTTACACTTCTCCCTTCAATGAGTAACTTCCGCACAGCATTTACATCTCCTTCTGAACAGGCTTCTGCCAAACTACGGCTATTAGAGAAGAATATACAATAATCTTAGGATATATTAAAAAATTGCACAGCATAGTGTTCCCTTTTAATGTGAATCTTGACAGTAATGCTAAATAAGTATGATTATTTCAATAACCATAATATACTTTATAACACAAAGAAGGCTAAAATATTTCATTGAGTTAAAAATCTTACATCAGTCACTGAATTAAAATTATCAATATTCTAAAATATGTTTTCAGTTATGCAACTGAAAAATAAAGTCTAACTTACCATAACTGGAGAAAACATAAAATTTGAAGATAGATAGAAATCATACACAAAATAAATATAATTATACATCTTTTTTCAGGCACAAGATAACTTTTATAAAATTTAATTAAAAAGTATAAAATGGTAAACATAGATTAATTATAGAAGCTATCCAAGTCCTTCTATCAAGTAAACAGACAGAAAAAAATGAAAGCAAGTAATATTAATAAATGAATAACTGATAAGGAATCATTTTGGGGGAAGTATTTTCTTATACAATTGTATTTTGGGAGAAGTTTCAAAAAAACTCAAGCAAGGAAAAAGCTGGATTCCAGTAAAAAGAGGGTAAAAAAAGGAAACTAATAGAAAATTAGACTAAAAGTTTTTGCCTTTTAAACCTCCTAAAACACTTAGTACAGATGTTCTCTTCACTTCTGGATAAAATGCACCCTAAAATTATAAACAGGGATATTATTATTCTTTTTATTTCAAATATACCTCACTTCTTATGCTATGCTATCAAAACATGGTCTTGCCACTCCAGTTAGTAAAGACATCCATGGGTAATCTCTTTTCTCTAACTCTCAACAGATTCGAGATAATAATCTTTAGTGCAGATTATGACAAAGCTCCCTAACCAGTCTCTGCTTTCACCTTTGTTCTCTCTTTCTCAGGCTCCTTTCATCAAAGCTGTTAAACAGATCTTGTTTAAGGGAAAGTACATCATGTCACTCCTCTGCTCAGAACTTCCCATCATACTCATGGTAAAGCCAAAATCTTTATAAGATCTGCCCAGTGGCAGGATATCATGCCGCTCCTTCCCTTTTACCTCTCTGGCTTCATGTCCTCCTCTCTCATACTTCTCTATTTGTTCCACTTTGGCCACACTTGTCTTCTTGATGCTCAAATATGCTAAATTAGCCCGAAACTCCAGATACTTGCATTTTTTTGTCCCTCTGCCAAGACAGATCCTGTCCCAGACACAGCTCATTTCCTTACCTTCATCAGGTATTTGCTAAAAAGCCATCTTTTAAGTAAGGATTTCCCTGACTTCCCCTATTAAAAATGCAGTATGACCTCTAACCCAAACACTACCCTAGCACTTCCCAATTCAATTTTCTTTCTACCCATAGTTCGAATTAATGTTTACAATACTATATATTTCCCTTACTTATTAACTCCACTGACCCCTTACCAAAGTGATTCAACAGTGTTTAATAATTTTTTTTTCCAAAAGTCTCTTAATTTCTCCCTTCAGAGGACACTGACAGACCCTAAACCTAGTGCTCTCTATCACTTCACTTTTAAGCAAGTTTGTTGTTGTTGTTGTTGTTAGGTGCCGTGGAGTCAGAATCCGACTCATAGAGACCCTCAAAGGGTTTTCAATGGCTGACTGTTTTGGGAGTGGATTGCCAGGTCCTTCTCCCATTTTTGCAGTGCTGGGAATTGAACCAGGGACCTCAGAGACTGCAGTGCAGCGCTCTACCAACTGAGCTAAATCCCAGCCCTATTTAAGCAAGTTTAGGACAAATCTTTCCCACAATACATTTCCTTCTCTCTCTCTCTCTCTCTCTCTCTCTCTTTTTTTTTTTTTTCTGTATGGGGGGCTGAACCCAGAGCCTCACACAGCAAACACTATACCACTGAGCTGCACTCCCTAGCCCCTTTTAAAAATTTCTTTAATCTTGAGACAAAACTTGCTGTTATGCAGGCAGTCTCTAACCTTGAACTTGCAATCTTCCTGCCTCTGCCTCCTGAGTCACTGGTATTACAGGCATGTGCCACAGCATCCAGCTTCCTTTTCTCTCTTTTAATATATTATCTCTTACTTCTTCATACATATACACCCTTCCACCATTTGGACTTAATTCAGTCTCCATGTATCTATACTTACTTTAAAACAACTTTATAGGATCTACTCTAGCAACAGCTGAACTTTAGAACTTTGAGCAAAGGGTATATTAAATCTAGCATATAACTTAAATGGCACTAATATAAAATCTGGCATTGCACTTAGCTGTCCCATGTTGCTCAAGCTTTCATGAATAAATGATTGTCAAAAACTTAATGTGATTTCACAAATGTAAAACAATCTCACTTTTTATTTTTTCTATTTCCTGCCTGAAATAGCTTTAATACACTCTTCGAGGTGTTTTTAGTTTTCTCTCTTGCCAATCTCAGCAGGCACATTTTTTAAAAATGTAGATATTATCAATAATATGTTAGGCTAGTAAAACTGAACATTAATCAAGGAATAGAACTCAAGGTTAACTAAAGAAAGTCAATCTAGGGGAAGAATGATAAAGCAAACTGAAACACAAAAATCTAGATGAAGACTAATAAAGAGCTAAGAAAAACAGCAATTTCATATACTTGCTGATTTTATATAACTCCTTTTATGTTCTTAAAAGATGTTGCATAAACACAACTGTCAGACAAAAGACAGTGTTTTTTGCATTTGGGTTTGTTTTTTGTATTTTTGTTTTTGTGGTACTGGAGGTTGAACCCAGGGCCTCGCGCTTGCATGCTCTGTAAGTTCTATACCACTGAGCTGCACCCCTAGCCCATTTTTTTTCTACTTTTTTGAGACAGGGTCTTGCTAAATTACGCAGATGCCTCTAGTCTCGAACTTGCAATCCTCCTGCCTCTGCTTCCCAAGTCGCTGGGATTACAGGTATGCACCACCAAAAAGATAGTGTTTTAAGACAGTACTTAAGTGCTATCATATTCTGTCTAAACCCATATGTACGGTCACACACTCAATTCATAACAACATCTTGGTCAACAATAGACTGTACATATGACAGTGGTCCCAAAAGATTATTACCTAATGACCTCACAGCTGACACAGTTTAGCAAGTACACATTGTAGTGTTCATGTAATAATGACATTGCCTAAGGACACATTTCTCAAAACTATCCCTAAGCAAGGCAAGACCAGAATAGAATATTTCCATTTTCTCTATTGCTAAATGAATAAAAATGGCTTCATTTTATTTAGACAGGGAAAAAAGAAGTCACCGAGGACTGAAAAAGTAGCATATAAATGATTCTTTTTCAGTCACTTCCTTGGAGTTTGTATCTATTTTTCAATACACATCCATAATTGTGTTTATATGAAATAGTATGATTTTTATTGCATAACATCAGAAAACCTCAAACTACAAGTTACAAAATATTTACTGAGTCCTTACTAATGCTAAAATATTGTATTAAAGCAATTATAGGAGATACAAAAATAAAGTCTCTTGGATTCACATTCATATTATAGGAAATGTACCAATGATTGTCT
Source organism: Pedetes capensis (assembly GCA_007922755.1). NCBI lineage: Eukaryota > Metazoa > Chordata > Mammalia > Rodentia > Pedetidae > Pedetes > Pedetes capensis. The sequence continues at coordinate 18,879 of VMDO01026063.1, read as the reverse complement.
TAAAACTTCATAAAACAAATAAAAACCTTGGTCTTTAACAAATGGTCAGAACTACACACATCAACTACAAAATGGTACAACTAATTGGAGAGCATTTATGTCACCAATACATAAAAAGAGAACATAATCTAAGTAACCAAAAGCCTTGCAGTCAGACAGAAAATGGTTCTCTGGTTCTTTTTACCTATTTGATCTTTATTAACTTACGCATTTCTCTCAGCTTTTCATTTATAAAATGGGAGTTAAAATCTATGTCTTATAAGGTTTTTTTTTTTTTTTGACTACAAATATCATATGTTAAGTGGTTAGTACAGTGTCAGGTACAAAATAAACACTAAATAAGTGTGATCTACTTCTTCAGCCCATTTTCTTACTTTTTTTTGAGACAGGGTCTCACTAAGTTACTCAGACGGCCTCTGGTCTCAAACTCCTGATTCTCCTGCCTCCGCCTCCCAAGCCACTGGGATTACAGGTGTGCACCACCGTGCCCGGCCTATTTTTATTGTTAAGAAAATGGTTTTCATACTCATCACAGCAAAAAAGTACTTACTTGTCTGACTGCCCTGCATTTGCTGTGCTTTCAGCTCTCATACGGGTAAGTGCAGCAGCAGCTTCATCCAATGCACAACTGACAGATGACGTCAACCTCCGGAGTACTTCAGGATCTGCAAAGGCTTTACCATCAGCCGTGGATAATTTGCCTATTCCTATTATATTATTTTCACACCAATACGGATATAATCAAAAGGAAAAACAAAGCAAAATTCAAGTCACATAAATTTATATATGTTAATAAATAACTGTCAAATGCTACAGTGGACATATATATATATGGTCTGTCTAGACTCTTCAAGGAAATCATCTCAAATTTTATAAAAACCTTATTCTTTCCATGTGGGTCACAAATACCTGGTTCTTTCTCTTTTTGGCACCAGGTATGGGTAATAAAGCCTGTGCTGGGACAACTAGGAGTCCTCATTTAAGTATCTGTCATTTTATTGGGAGAAGAATCTATGTTCAAAGGTTTGCTAAACTGGTAAGATGTGAGTCATAAGCTATTTAGTCACTTTTATCACCACATACAGAAAAAGAATGCCCAAAATAAAGTCAACACAGAGAACAGAGAAAGAGAAAGAAGAGTCCTGAAAAAAAATATTTTTGAATCAGTGACATTAAGCACTGTATTTTTGGTAAATGTCTACTTTTGCTTAAGAAGATGTAGTTGGGGCATGACTTGTGGCTAATAATGGCTTAATAAAATATTCTAAGCTATGTATAGGAGATACCATATATCTTATTTTAAATTACATCTACAATTTACTACATATTCTCAATCCTAAGTACCATATCTAAAAATTACTCAGAACAGCAAAAAGAAAAAAAATCCCAAAGCAGAAATAATAGCCATCTGAATAATTTGTTATTTTCCAGACATCCCGATAAGGCAAGCTTAGCTCTAGCCTTCATCACTCTAACCTGGTAATGATTTTTGTTTTATTTTGTTTTGTTTTGTGTTACTGAGGGTTGAGCACAGGGACTTGCACTTGCACTTTCATGCTTTGCAAGTGCTGGACCACTGAGCTGCACCCTCAGCCCATTTTTTTATTACTCTTTTGAGGCAGGGTCTTGCTAAATTACGCAGACTGCCTCTGCTCTCGAACTTGCAATCTTCCTGCCTCTACCTCCCGAGCCACTAGGATTATAGGCATGTGCCACAACACCCGACCTCTACCTGGTGATGATTAATCTAGGCTGTACATCTGTATCACCTGTGGTGCTTTTCAGAACTATAAATGCTATACTCTCCTACATCTGCAGATATAATGCAGCAAATAGAAAATACGGCTGAGGCAGCTAGATATTTTAAAAGCACTTCTGATACAGTCTGGATTAAGAACCTTATATATAATATGATGATGGATATTATAGACTCTTCCTAGTCAATATGCAGCCCACTGAACACAAGCATTGCTATTGGGAGCTTGTAAAATGCAGAATCTCAGGCCCTGAGATAAGCTGATCCAAAATCTACATTTCTGAAAAGACCCCCAAGTAATTCAACTGTACAATAAAATCTAAAAAACAGTATTTTAACTTTTGAAACAAACTACTTAACTGCGTCAAAGACAAAAAGGACTGCTCAGCTGGACAGCTGGTACATGCCTGTAATCCCAGCAACTTGGGAGGCCAAAACAGGAGGATGACATGTTTGAGGCAAGAGGTAGCCTACAAAACTTAGCAAGACTCTGTATCAAGATAAAAAATAAAAAAGGGGATGGGGTGCAATTCAGTGGTAGAGCACTTGCCTCACATGATTGAGGCCCTAGGTACAACCACTAGTACTGAAAAAAAAGAAAGAAAAAGGAAAAAAGGAGGGTGGTCACTCACTTGATAATAGCAACACAGCTCTTATCAACATACCTACACAGATAAATATATTTTTTCATACTGCGAATGGTACAATGATATAAATTTCTGTTTAAAGTTTATAAAACCCAACGTGTCTACTTTTCTTCCTAAAAAAGTTAGACATCAATATTGTATGTTATAAAACCAAAAATAAATCTGATAAGAAGGCTGTATGATTTTGTCGTCGTTCTTGTTGTTGGGTGCCATCAAGTCATATCTGACTCTATGTACACACTGACTCTATGTAAAACAGAATGAAACACTATCCAACATTGTGCCATGAACATGATCTTTTTATATTTGAGTCCTTTGCTGCAGCCATTATGTTTCTTCTCATTTTGAGTTGTGCCACATTGGCAAAAGGAGGTCCCAGGGGCTTTAATCCATTCCCATCATTAAGGTCCACTGTACATTCAGGAGGCAACTCTTGCCCAGTCCTTTCCTAAAATGCCTTCAAGCCTGGGGGGCTCATTTTCCAGAACTGTATTCAACAGTGCTTCCCTGCTATTCATAGGGTTTTCAATGGCTAATTGTTTCAGGAACGGGCTTCTGGATCCTTCTGCCTCATCTGTCTTAGTGTGGAAGCTCAGCTGAAACTTGTTCACCATGGGTGGCACGGCTAGTATCTAAAATACCACTGGCATGGCCCTCAGCATCACAGCAATACAGAAGCCCCCACAACACAAGCTGACAGACATGTGGGGGTCTATGATTTTAGCAATAACAAAATGTTCACAGGAATCAAATTTCATATCTGCTAATGTAAATATTAGGGGCTGGGATTTAGCTCAGTGGGTAGAGCACTGCACTGCAGTCTCTGAGGCCCCGAGTTCAATTCCCAGCACCGCAAAAATGGGAGAAGGGTCTGGCAGTCCACTCCCAAGGCAATCCCGAAGCACTCAGCCATTGAAAACCCTATGAGGGTCGCTATGAGTCGGATACCGACTCGACGGCACCTAACAATGTAATATCTGCTAAGATGTACAAAGGATAAAAAATTCTTGGTCTGGTAAGATGGACAACTAATGCATAATTTGGGTTGCTAGTATTAAAACTCAAACTATAATCTAAATAAGCCATATCAAAGTATATTATGATATGATTGAGATTTCTGAGAGACTACCTCCAATCTTTCACCTAATCTATATCAACTATAACAAATATTTGTCAGCAAAAGGAAGTAGACATGAGGCTAAATATATAAATAGAAAGTATCATTGCTTTTTAAAAAAGAACAAAATACTACATTTTAATTCTTTATGAATGTCTCATATGTTCATAAGATAATTTTAGTAAAGATAACCAGGAAATAACCAAGATATAGATGGTAATCTTTCAAATTAGTAAGCAGCAATCAAAAATTAATTATACTAGCTATTCTGGAATATGGCAACTTTTTTGTCTTATCCATTTATTAGATTTTAATCAGCAAAGATCAAAAAGCAGAAAAAGAACATGATGACTAGACCCTGCTTTCCAATTTCTGACATTTAATCAATTGAACAACAGAACCACAAAACTTAAGACAGAAGGTGCACTGAAAATCTACATTTCTGATTTTAAGGTAGTAAATAATTGGTTCCCCTTGCTTTCTTCTTAAAACTTAATAAGAGGAGGACTAGAGTACAAGGGAAACACTATCTTTAATAAAACTATTTCTTAGTTTTATTAAAGCTAATATATATGAAGCTAATATATATGAAGCTAATATATACCTAAGCTAATATATATGAAGTAAATAAAACAAAATAAGCTAAAACACAGTTAACAAAGACAAGGTGATCACCTTTAAAGGACTCAGGAATTAGAGATACCAGATTCAGGGGTAAGGCTTTTTTTTATAAAACAGGGAGACTGAACATTTGTGAAGGAAAATCAAACACAAGTCTCCATCCCAAAAAGAACTGCCAGGTGTTTATTCTCTAAAGGCAAATCAGAAATGCCTTGGACAAGGAGACACCAAATACAGAGAGGGAAGAGATAAAGTACTAAGTGGAAAAAGGATCAGGTAAACCTGATGAGTAGTGAAATCCTCAGCCCTCTCATACTCTCAGCTCTCACAATTCTGCCAGCTGGGTTTATTATTCACTAGAAAAAAACTGGCAGATAAGTCTCTCAAGAAATTGAACAGACACAGAAGACCTAAAGATATTAACATTTTGGGTATTTTCAAGGAAATGAAAGGGTCTATGTTTAATCAATCTATATCCAGCCAATCTGGCATCTGATCTCATCGGATCTCAGGAGCTAAGCAGGGTAAGACCAGTTAGTCCTTGGATGGGAGACTACCTGTGAATACTGAGTGCTATAGGTTAAGGAGAAGGACCCAGCAGCCCACTCTGGAAATAATCAGCCATCAAAAACCCTATGAATAGCAGAGAAGCACTGACAATAGTGCCAGGCATGGCACCGTGTTGGGTAGTGTTTAGTTTCATTGTACATACGGTCATCATGAGTTGTACCTGACTTGACAGCACCCAACAACATGTCTAATCATTGCTTAAGAATTCTAAAGTGTTCCACAACACTGCCCACCACTGGTGTAAATATCCTACACAATCTTAAGACTACACTTTGATAGATTTTACTCCTATGATTAAGTTAGGTCAAGTCGGGTGTGGTGGCATGCACCTATAATCCCAGGGAGGTGGAGGCAGGAGGACCACAGAGGCAGCCTGTGTAATTTAGGGAGATCCTGTCTCAATTTTAAAAAGTAAAACAGAGAATGGGGATACAGCTCAGTGTCAAAGCACTTGCAAAGTATGCATGAAACCCCCAAATTAACACACATAAAACAAAATGTATGCCATCCCATATAGTTGTTCTGAAGACAGATTATTCTGTTGGGTCCTTATCATTCACATGAGCTCATGAAAGACAAATTTCTTTGGCTAGTTGAAGATAAGGAAGTCAGAGATTCAAATAAGAAGGAATCTACTTGTCACTGTTGGCTTAAAGATAGAGGGAACCATGGATCAACCAATATAGGAAGTATTAAGGAAGTAGAGGAGCCCCAGGTGATAGAGCATAGGAGACTGGGATCTCAGTGCTACAGCTGCAAAGGAATTGAATTCTGCCCAAGAACAATGAACTTAGAAGTAAATATTCCCCTATAGGTGACAGAGGAGAATTCAGAACAGGTGATTTCAGCTCAGTAAGACCTTGAGCAAGAGAATCTAGCCACACAGTACCCTGATTTTGATATACAGAAACTAAAAGATAATAAATGAGTGCTATTTCATGTGGCTATGTTTAAATTGTTATGCTACAATAGGAAAGCAATACATACTATATAATGATATGTACCAGTTGACAAAACATGTATGTAAACTTTCTAATTTATATTTTTATGCCATTACTATTGACTTTAATAAGCAGAACCCAATGATCACTAGATATATGATGAAAATCAAAAATGTGAAAAGACAACCAGAAGTATTCAAAGTGAGACAAAATTTTAAAATGCCATTAATTCTATAGCTTTGAGGAAGAAGGAATAAGAACAAGTGGCAGACACAGAAAAAATATTTAAGTGCAGCCTCAAACTTTTCAGGCAAAACACCAAAGATCAGAAGACAATTGGGCAGTCATTTTAAAAGCCTGAAAGACAATACTTTTTAAACTAGAATGCTATACATAATTAAAATATCAATCATGAGGATAGTAAGAAAGACATTTTCAGACAAGGTATCAAAAACCTTGCCTCAAGAAAAATATTAGATACCTAAACCTTATTGAATCTCAGTGTTACAAAAAAGAAACAACCAGACAGCACCACAAATAACCTTTCTTTCCCAAAACAAATGAAACCTGAATTGGTCAAGTATGTGGATCTGAATTCCGGCTTATAGAAAGTATAATGCACAGAGGTACAATGGCAAAATATATCAAATGGGTAATGGGTTTCTTCAACAAATATGAAAAAAAGGAGGAAATATTATGATTAAAGATACTTAAGAAAAATAACATTATTATTATTATTTTGGATACAGGGTCTTGCTGTGCAGCCCAGGTTGGCCTCAAATTCGTGACCCTCCCGCCTCAGCCTTCCAAGTGCTAGGATTATAGGCGTGTGCCACCATGCCTGGTTAACATTTTTAAATGTGTAAAAAGACAGTAGTAAGCCATGACTGCTGTAATCCCAGCACTTGAGAGACAGAGTGTGAGCTCAAGGCCAGGCTCACCTCCATAGCAAAAGAAAGAAAGAAAAACAAAAGAAAGAAAGAAGTAAGAAAGAAAGGGAGGGAGGGAGGGAGAAAGGGAAAAGGAAGGAAGGAAGGGAGAGAGGGAGGGAAAAGAAAAAAAAAAGGAAAGGAAAGGAAAGGAAAAGGAAAGGAAAGGAAAGGGAAAAGAAAAAAAAGAAAAGGAAAGAAAAGAAAAGAGGAGGAGGGAAGGAGGGAAGGGAACAGAAGGAAGGGAGGAAGATAGCAGTATAATTCACGCCTAATGAACATTTTCTACATAAATCATATTATATAGCCTTCTCATGCTAAGGAACACAAGATAGCATTTCGGCATTATATTTGGGGCCCATTTGGTACAGTGAAGTCACCAGCAAAATTTTTTTTAAATATGAACAACAGACTCATGCTGAAGGACATTTGGTTATAGTTTGAGGATTAGAACAAGAAACTAGAGCATCACCTTAGTTGAGAACATGAATACACGGTGACTGAAATATTTTACTGCTTTGTGCCTAAGCATGGAAGACTCTGAGTACTGATTTGGAAGTTACAAGTACATTTTAGCAGGTAGGCAAGTTTATAAATACAGATTTCACAAATAATGAAAATCAACTATATAAGAAGTCTATGTTTACAAGGTAAACAGCATATGGACTTTACTCTGGTAATGAAATTAAAATTTTTTTTTAACGAAATGCTGTGTAATTCTCTAGAAAGTAACTGATTAATCTTTATGAATAGTATATTAAATATACAAGATCACTCATTTATAATAAGTATTTTTACCAGATTTATGTACAATTTTGGATAATATGGTAGACTTATTAATATGTAGACTTTACAGACATACCTGCAGCTTCGAGTAGAGCTTCCAGTCTAGCCTGTGTTTCTGGATCTACCGTCCTGAGGTCTGCACCGTCAGCAGTACCTGACAAGAGCAACTTGGAAGCTGTTTCCAGCATTGGATTTTCCAAATCATCCTGATCCAAAATGAAAGACTCCACCTACAAAATACAGAAAAAGAAGGAAGGGAGGAATAAAAGGAGAAAGAGAAAAGAAGCAGAAGAAAGAAGGGAGGAAGGGAAAAATATTTTAACATAATTACCAATGATAAAAAACAATAGCAACTTTAAATAAATTCAATGGGGTATCTAAGCCCATTGGCTAACTAAAGAAGAAAATTAAATTTGTGGAGGAATTGAAAAATTCATTATTCAACTGTAGTCTAATTTTGTTTGGTGAAATCACATATATTCTTTTTAATGTGGTTATGAAATATATATGAAGTTTTGAAGTTAGGCTGTGAAACTTTTAACTTTGACAGATGACCTAAAATCTAGCAGTCTCTTTTCCCCTAGCTCTTAAGTAAGCAGTTTTTAAACATTTTATTTTCAAGACCCTTTTAAACACTTAGGAAGTACTAAGGTCCCAAGGACTATATTTATTGATATCTATCACATTAGAAACTAAACTATAATGTCAAAAGAATCACATTCACTAGTATCACCACTGATTTCATCAGAAAAGGCTTTAAATACTGTAATGCTGTCAAGATCAGGCAAATATGAGTTTTAAAATTCTAGTTTGTGCCTGAAAGCTTAATTTTATCACTGCAACAAATAATGTCAATTAAAATGAGAGGCTCACTTTTGGAAATGTACCTAATTTGTAGGCTTGATAACCACAGATTTTGAGTTGTACTTTCCAGTAAAAATGGCTTTTCATGGGGGGAAAAAAAGTGGTAGGATCATCTTATGTCACAAAAAATAGCACAAATCCTTTTCGTTCAGACAAGCACATTTTTGTACACTATAGACACGCTTTACGTGCACTTTCCATTTTGTCACACACAGAAATATTAAAAGGATGCAATCAAAAGTGCAGCTTTTTTTTTTTTTTTTTTGTGGTACTGAGGGTTGAAGCCAGGGCTTCACACTTGCATGCTTAGCAAGTGCTGGACCACTGAGCTACACCCCAGCCCATTTTTTGTTTATTTATTTTTATTTATTTTTATTTATTTATTTATTTTGGTGGTACTGGGGACTGAATCCAGGGCCTCGCACTTGCATGCTCTGCAAGTGCTGGACCACTGAGCTGCACCCCCAGCCCATTTTTTTACTTTTTGAAACAAGGTCTCACTAAGTTACACAGACTACCTCTGGTCTCGAACTTGTGATCCTCCTGCCTCCACCTCCCGAGCCGCTGGGATTACAGGCGTGCACCAGCGTGCACGGCTCAAAAGCGCAGCTTTTATAAAATGAGATTATCTTTATTTCATCAAGGATATTCTTAAAATGAAACTAAGAATTTTATTTGCTTGTGTATGGCGATGAAAAATACAATAACACTAATAGAGTTTGGTGCTATGGCCTGAAGGATCAAAAATTTTATCTACAAATGTTTTTGCATCATCAGTGCAAATGTCAACACAGTTAAAATGGCAAAAAACATCCAAGCATTATTATGAAAGTAATTTTAACCTCTTAAGACACCTCTTAGAAATGGTCTCTTGGACCCTGAGGGGTTTACAGACCATAAGTCATGAAGTAATGACCATGAAGAAACCAGATTCAATTAAAAGAAATTTAAAGAATTAGAAAACAAACTACTAAGGCATGGGGGAAAGTTTTTTTGCTACTTACAAAGAGATTAAAATATATTATTTTCTGTTTGCTGTTTATATTGCCTGGTCTAGTCTCAAACTCATGGACTCAAGTGATCATCCTGCCTCAGTCTCCCAAAGGTTGAGACTCCAGACATACCAACAAGGCTGACAGAAATCTAAAGTATTCCTAACAATGTAATAACCAAAATAGATATAAAATGTAATTAATAATCCAGAGCAGAATCATGCTCTACCCTAGTATCCAGAAAGTCAGGAATACGAAAAACTCTTTAAATCTGTACTGACGTTAAAACTCTGTATTGTTCCATCTTTCAAAAATGAACATAAGTAAAATGAACAGATGAAAACATAAATAATATTTTAAAGTTTTAGAAAGCAAAAGGCCTCAAAGAGCAGTATATGGCAAACTGCCGAATCAAAGGCAAGAATCAAAGGTGCTAAATTTGTTCAAAGGCATTGCATGAAGAAAGAATAATATGAAAGGATTTTAACCAAAATAACTAATTTATATAAGAAGAAAGAGGAATGTGGCACTGGTAGACAAGTATAAAATTTCTATATAACAGAACAGATCGTTCACTAAAAGAAAAGGTTATAAATTGGAAGGTTGTAAATTGGAATACAGAAGATATTAAATTTCAATTAAAAGTGATTTTCTGACACAAAGTCCCCTATGTTACACTGGATCATAACTAAACCTGGTGAAAATTTACTAAGAAAACTGTATTCAAATCCAAATGACAGAAAATAAGTACAGAAACATTTACATTCTGATCAACTAAATTTCTCCACAGAAAAGGTGGTTAGTGAGTACAGGAGTGCAGCTGGTAAGAGGAATAATTTCTAATGTTTGATAGCATAGTAGGCTAACTATGGTTGATGATAATTATTTGCATTTTGAATGTTCCCAGCATAGGAAATAAATACTTGAGATGATGGATGCCAGTTATCCCGATTAGATCATTAAACATTTATATGTACTGAAGCATCATAAATATCTATAATCACTGTGTCAATTAAAGATTATTTTAAAAATATAAACTTAAGAATAGACAAAACTTCTCCACAAAAGTTCTTAAGTTGCTTTTTAAGCCCACTTTTAAGTTCCTGTGGGATCTAAGCAAGTTTCTCAGCCATCTCTAAATCCTTTTTTCCTTTTTTTTTTTTTTTTTTTGTGGTACTAGAGGGTTGAACCCCCACCCTTGCATTTGCATGCTTTACAAGTACTGCACCACTGAGCTATACCCCTAGCCCATTTTTTAACTTTTTATTTGGAGACAAGGCCTTGCTAAATTACGCAGACTGCCTCTGGTCTTGAACCTGAGATCTTCCTGCCTGTGCCTCCCAAATTGCTGGGATTACAGGCATGAGCCACCATGCCTGGCTTTCTTCCTATTTTTTTTCATAGATTTATCAAATGTAAAATATGACATACACTGGGTCTACGTTCCATGAAAACAGGCATTTTGTTTAGCTTACTGATACATACTCAAAATCTTTAGAGAAGTTGAAATTTACCAGATTAATTTTGAGATTCTTCTCTTTCAGATTCTAAAAGGTTCTATTATATCTGGAGACAGGTAAACTAATCATTAATAAATAATTTGGTTGTTCTGTTGTGTTTTATTTTCCTTTGAAGTACGGGGAGTTGAACGCAGGGTATCACGCTTTACCAGTACTCTACCAATGACCTGCACCACTAGCTCATTTCTTTACATTATAATTTGAGAAAGGGTCTCATTAAATTACATAGGCTGCCTCTGGCCTCAAACTTGTGATCCTCCTGCTTCAGCCTCCCCAGTTGTTGGGATTACAGGCATGTGTCACTGTGCCTGGTTTTTCTGTTGTTCTTTTGAAACAGTCTTGATGTGTCACACAGCCTGACCTGGAACTTGATATGTAGACCAGGCTGTCCTCAAATTTCCAATCCTCCTACCTCAGCCACCCAAGTGCTGGGATTATAGGAGCATGACACTACATTGCTTCCCCAATAAATAAATTTAATGGTATATCCTATAGTTGTTGTTTGGCTGGGATTTAGCTCAGTTGGTAGAACGCTGTGCTGCAGTCTCTGAGGTCTCAAGTTCGATTCCCAGCACCGCAAAAATGGAAGAAGGACCTGGCAATCCACTCCCAAGGCAATCCCGAAACAGTCGCCATTGAAAACCCTATGAGGGTTGCTATGAGTCGGATACCGACTTGACAGCACCTAACAATAACTATGTTGTTGTTAGGTGCTGTCAAGTTGGTCTGACTCATAGTGACCCTATGTACAACAGAACAAAAACACTCTCCAACACTGTGCCATGCTCAACACTATTGTCAGTGCTTCTCTGCTATTCATAGGATTTTCAATGGTGGATTGTTTCAGTAGTGGGTTGCCAGGTCCTTCTCCCTAGCTTGCATAAAGCACCTGGTATTCCCAGGTGGTCTCCCATCCAAGGACTAACCAGGTTGACCCTGCTTCACTTCTGAGATCAGGCAAGATTGGATGTTAGGGTGCAAAAGCTGCAGACATATCCTATACAGGATACAGAAAAATCTTACATTACATAGCAAATGGGGTAAAAATGTTATCTTCACTGATTTATTAAACATATACCTATTACAAACATTCTATGCATAAAAGTTTAGTATTATTTAGTCCTTTGGGGGATACTGTTGTTGTTAGGTGCCGTGGAGTCTGCATCCAATTCATAGCGACCCTGTATACAATAGGCGAAACACTATTCTAAGTGCATCTCTGCTGTTCATAGGGTTTTCAATGGCAGATTGATTTTTGGGAGTAAATTGCCAGGTCCGTCTCCCAAGCCTGCAGCACCTGGTGTTCCCAGGTGGTCTCCCATCCAAGTACTAACCAGGCCCAACCCTGCTTAGCTTCTCAGATCTGATGGGATCAAATGCCACAGAGCTACGGCCGCAGGCTTGGGGGATATAGAAATGTGTTAAAAACCAACCTCACTATCTGGAAACATCAGAGTGTGCACAAATGGATAATAATATAGAGTAAAAAGTACAGAAGGGAATAAAGGGGAGAAAATGAGGTATATATCCATTCAAAGAATAAGTAGGAAAGAACTTCAAAACCAATTACCCTTTTTCCAACCAGAGGGCTATAACTCAGTAAGAGAGCTTATTCAGCATATACAAAATCCTGGGTATCCCCAAAGCCATAAAAAGAAATACACAATATTCTTTTTCCAACTGGAAATATCCTGGGCTGCATTACAAAGTAAGTGGAGAGAGACTGACCTAAGAAGATACAATTTTATACACATGCTCTCAAATATAAACCAAATGATGCTCATACAGCTCTATATCATGTTCCCAATTGAAATAGTTCAGATTAAAAACTGAAATGCATTACCCAATGAAATGAAGTTCATTTTTGTTGTGTAATAAATTATAATTAATTGTAGATAGTAATTGTATCATTGTGGTAGAAAAATTCATTGTGAATCACAAGCAAATTCTTGAACATAAAAATGGTATGAATAAAAAATTAAATCAATATTTTAATTATTTTTCTTTTTGTGGTATTGGAGATTGAACCCCAGGGCTTTGCACATGCTAGGCAAGCACTCTACTACTGAGCTACATCTCCAGCCTTTTAAATATTTTCTTTAAATAAAATCTGTAAGTAGTTTTCATGAAGAAAAGAAAGCAGCAGCAAAAGGATGTCTTTATTAAGTTTATTCTCTAAGGGGAAGAATGTCAAAGTTATGAATATTTAAGCATGACAACTTAAATTACACTTAATATATTTTGGATGTGTTGTTTTAATTAGCTAGATATTTTATGAAATGGTACTTACACATTAAATTCTTGTTTGATATCAATACAAAGAACCATCAAAATGCAAGAGCCAAAGTGGGGGAAAAAGTAAGATCCTTAGAAATCACTAGTTCAATTCATTGTTACAGATGAGAAAAGTACAATGACCCTAATTTAAATGGCAGGTTTCTAAATATCTAGCACAAATAGCCCAGTTATACTATTAACAAGTTCAATATTCTTTCCACCAGAAAATTCAATGAAGTTGAACTTTCATACTGTTTTAGAAAAGCTGACTTTAAATTCTTCATTTAGGAATCAGTCTGTCACCACCTAAATCCATTGTTTAATAGCTAAAAGTGGGACAACCAAACATTATATGCCCTTGATTTATGCAACCTAAGATGCCTAGCACCTCTTATGAAGTATTCTTGTCCCCACCAAATAAACAGTAATCTAAAGAGTCTTTAGACAGAACGCAGTTTTCAAATAATAATTAGGTATATAGGAACTCTACAGACATTTTGGGCCAAATTCATGTTGATGGGAGACGTCTTGTGTACTTTAGGATATTTAGCAGCAGTCTTAGCCTCTGCTCACTACCTCATGTTGTGACACCAAAAATATATCCAGACATTGCCAAATATGTCCTCATGAAAGAGAAAATCTAAAATGGGGAACATTTTCCAGTAAAATTGGCCATTTTCTTCAAGTAAGTAAGAACTGTTCTAAATTAAAGAGATATAACCAGCAATATAATACAGATGCTATTTAAATCCTGATTCAAACAAGTGAACTATAAAAAATGACATTTTTGAGACAAATTATGAAATTGGAATATGTACTGTGTATTAGGTAATATCAAGAATTAGTATGATTATATAAAAAATATCCTTATCTTTTACAGACATGCATACTGCAATATGTAGGAATAATGTTAGGAATCTATCACAAAATGCCTGAGGAAAACAAAAGCTATGTGGAAAATTCTTAATAATGTTGAATCTGAGAGATACACACATACATATAGGCTTTTTTGTACTTTTCTGCATGTTAAATCTTTTTAACTTTGAAAGACTAAAGATGGTTTGTTGCAAAAATTGTTTCCATTTAAAAAAATTATTTGATAATCATATAATCTAAAGTAAAATTCTCTTTCATTTTCTCCCCAAGGTAAACTCAACTTAATAGGTAACACTCAAGTATGAAAGGCAATGGTCAGAGCTAAGTGTAAGTGTTTATGCCATTTTAATGTCACTCCTAAATCCTTTTATACTGAAAACAGAAAGTCACATGGAAATTTGAAGATGCAAGACCATCTGGACCAACTGTGAACATCAGTATTTTTCAAACTAACTCTTCCTCAAAATAGATATTGTCACAGACATGTAGAGCAGTACAGTTCATTTTGTAGATTTATTCCAAAGGAGAAGGGAACAGCATATTTTGATTAGGTGGATATCATACATACAAACTTCACTCAACAAATATTTACCACTAATTTGCCATGGGCAAAGCAGTAGGCTAGCCATTGGAGAAAATACAAAAATGATTTTATTGTAATCAATGCTTTTTATAAGTATATAATATACAAAGATAACTCTGCAAACAATCATCAAAGTTTGAAAAAGAAATAGTCAGTAGATATTATGCCAGTGACTGTACAAAGGAGAAAATACTTCTGAATGTGATAAAAGGAATGAAGATTAAAGAATTTACAGCTTCTTGATACACCATTGAGAATTTCATAGTTTATATTATAAGGTACTAAAAGATTTAAACATGAAGGCAAATAGTCCAAAGGGTGGTTTTGAACAGACCTGATATCAGAGCTGAAACCAACTAGAAACCTATTTCAATATATCAAATGCAGGATTATGTAAGGTGAGAATGTGGGAAAAAAGGTCAGGGTCTGAGGATAAACATACTTTACAAAATTAGAATGTTGGCAATCCAAAAACTTGCACTTCTTGGCATTCTAGTATTCGATACTCCCCAGCCTGTTTTGTCACTCCAAGCCATCAATTTATTACTATTTTTGTCCTTCTAGAAACTACCTTGTCCACTTATCATTGAATTTCTAGGTGGTAATGTGAATTTTAAACTGATAATGTATATTCAAGAAAGGTAGTCTAAATCTTGCCTGCAGCCTTGGCCCTGTGGCATCCACTCCCGTAAGATCTCGGAAGCTAAGCAGGGTCGGGCCTGGTTAGTACTTGGATGGGAGACCACCTGGGAACACCAGAAGCTGTAGGCTTGGGAGAAGGACCTGGCAACCCACTCCCAAAAGTCAACCAGCCACTGAAAACCCTATGAACAGCAGAGAAGCACTGACAATAGTGTTTCCTGTTATACACAGGGTCGCTATGAGTCGGATACCGACTCAACGGCACCTAACAACAACAACAACAACAACAATCTAAATCTTGACCAAATTACACAACATTTTTAGAATAACAATTCTACAGTTGCACTAGGAAAAGGTTATCTTCAATTCAAAATCTGCCATGCTTAAAAATTTTAAATCTCTTAATAAATCCAGACAGCGCAGAAAAATCTATGTGAATGTGATGATGTTTTTATACTTTTTCTGAATTTTACTTTTAGTAAATGTCAGGGCTTGATTCTTATGCCAATTTGATCATTTTAATGATAAAACTAGCACATAGATTACAGACATATATCCATTAATAACTATTTTATCTAAGAAAACTACAGGCTCTTTAGAACCTACATGATTTGAGACTGTCATCGTGAACTGAACTACCTAACACAGATTTGACTTATTCAGTGATATTCAAATTACAAGCTAAGTAGACATAATTCAAGACAATAGTTTCTGAATCCTGGCATCATCATGAAAATACCTTTTGCATATAAAAAGATACTAAAATGCTATATACAGAAGGCAGACTTAAAAATCAAGAAACTAACTTGAATCTATGATAATTTTATGATAGAAATTAAATTATTTTTAATTTTTCATTTTTTGCAGTGCTGGGGATTAAACTCAGTGCTTCATACATGTAAGGCAAGCACCCAACTGCCAACCCTCTTAAAAAATTCCTAATAGTTTATATTATGTCTCTCAAACCCAGAAAAATGATTTTTCTCTTCTCATTTCTTTATCTCATTTTATTCTTTCTCACCCCCCTCTTTGGCAGTACTGGAGTACTAAAGGGCTTCGCATATGCTATTCAAGTGCACAAACATTGAACTGCCCCCATTCTCCCTCCAAACCCCTTCATATAGAATGCCTTTATATGTAGAGAGTGCCTACTTCAGCCTCCTAAATCACTAGGATTACAGGTATACACCATGATCCTCAACTCAAAATTTATTCTCTTTTATACATGGACTTGAAACCTAATAAAAAAATTCTTTGGTCTGTATTTTTTATAGTCTTAAGAGTTAAAATTCAGTGAAATACTACAGTTGTTAATAAAAAGTTAATTATTCCAAAATTAATAATCAGAATAGTATTTTCTTATTCCATACAGACAAAATCTTCAGTACAGAACTAATTTATGAATAAGATTAAAATTTTAAAAAGATGAAATAAAGACATTTAAAAGAAGTCATTCTTATGAAAAGAATGCCAATGATTAGTATAATTCATTATGATATTCTGAGATTAAAGAAAATACAACAAAAGTGAATATGATTAAAGATAATTTAGCTTTCAAAGTGTGCTTAGTACACCACTGGTTCATTCCTACATTTTTGCGTTCATACTCATCTATTTATCTAACAAATATTACGTACTTAATATGAACTAGGTTGAAATGTGCTAAGAATCAGTAATACAATTAACATAGTTTTGTTTGACAGAGCATATACAAAATATCACTTTGAGGCAATATCACTTATGATTCAAAATGCTTACCTGCCCACAACGCAGCATGAAACTATTAACACAATCTAACATGAATTTTCTAAAAATAATCATAAACTTTATAAACTAGACAAATTATAAATGTTTAAAGACAAAATTCTATAGAATTTTCAACTCTATATAGAATTTACAGGTAATTTTTTATTACAGGTAATAAATTAAAAATTGTATAGTATTTCACAAATTCCTCCAAAACTCTATTAACAGGATTCAGTAGTAGGATGCAACTTAATTAGGAATTTAACTTATTTCTGGAATTATTATTATTCATCAATTATCATGAAAACAGCCTCAGAATATAATGGTCCCTATGAGATGGCTTTAAAATACACATACACAAATATGCACGCATATGCACCATAAATATGCACGCATGTGCACCACAAAACCTATACTCCTGAGCCAGGCGTGGTGGCGCATGCCTGTAATCCCAGCAGGTTGGGAGGCAGAGGCAGGAGGATCACAAGTTCGAGACCAGGGGCAGTCTGTGTAACTTAGCGAGACCCTGTGTCAAAAAGTTAAAAAAAAAAAAAAAAAGGCCTGGGGGCACAGCTCAGTGGTCCAGCACTTGCAAAGCATGCAAGTGGGAGGCCCTGGGTCCAACCCCCAGTACTGGAAAAAAAAAAAAACAACAACACCTATACTCCTAAAACTGATGAAATTTCAAAGCTCTAAGGATATAAAATCCAGAAAGACTCTGGGGTGCTGGTGGAGAGGGTTATTAAGAGACTTAAAACTCAGGCTGACATCAGATTTCTATATCACACTAGAAACTAGAAGACAACTGTGCAATTAAAAATGCTGAAGCACAATTACTCTGGAAGAAAAATTCTAAACTACAGAATAAAATAATACACTTTTCTGTTATGTTAGCACTTTGAGATTTAAAAACCACAAACATTTTCTGAATTTAGAGAAAATATTCATTTAAAAAGAAAAATGAATTTAAAAAAGACATCCTTGGACTCACAAGGCTAAGCAGCTAGTACACAAACCACTAAAATACAATAGGCCTTTAACATCTTAGGCAACTGTTAACAAATGATTCTTCAAAGTTAGAAAAGTAGAGGTATACTATATAACATAAACATATTACTAAGATTTCTAATTATTTAAAAATATAAAAGCTGGGGCTAAATTAAAATAACACCAAAAGCCTAATTTCCAGGTGAAAGAGCAATCAGTCATGAATGCTGTTCAACTCAATTCAATGCTTACAAAAGAACAGGAAAAAGAAAACTCAATAAATTCAGCTAAAGACAAGAAAAGGATGGGTGAGAGCCAGAGCAATAATACAGTATATTCACTAGACCCTTCAATGTTAGGAAAAGACCCATACGAAAAGACCAAGTTAATATAAAAGTTGGGAAAGTCTTTTTATTTAAACACACACACGTGTAAGCGCGTGCACACGTGCACGCACACACACAGTTTACAAAAAAACCTCAACTATATGCCATTATGAGAGATAGACATCTGAAATTTTTAAATCATAAAGATTCAAAACAGAGGAATGAAAAAGCAATACCTGTCAAGGGTTACTAATACGAGCTGAAAAAGAATTCAAGGCAGAAAGCATTAAATGGTTTAAAAAAAAAAGTATATTTTATGAGCCAGGTGTATGGCACACATATAATCCCATCTACTCAGTGATCAAGGCAAGAGGATTGGAAGTTCCAGATCAGAGAAAGTCACAAAATAAAAAAATAAAAAGGGCTGAAGGTGAAGCTCCTTAGTAGAGCACTTTCCTTGCATGCAAGAGGAGGTGCCTTCAACTCCTAAGTACTGAAGGGTTGGGAATGTAGGGACATTTTATTACAACAGATAAAACACACCAAAAATGTACAATAGTCCAACATTTATGCACCTAATAATATAATATAGAAGCATATAAAGTAAAAATGCTAACAGTATAACCAACAAGAAAATCAATATAATGTAGTAAGAAATTTCCCACATACTTGAGAGTCACAAATAGAATTAACTAACTA
>VMDO01026062.1:0-27273 GCA_007922755.1 Pedetes capensis | reverse complement strand
CCCCCCCCCCCCCCCCCCCCCCGTTTAGTTAACTAGAAGGCTTATCCCTGACTTGTTGCATAAGCAAGTGCATTGTGGGTAGTAGAAGTCACCATGGCCACCGGTGTGTGTGGGTCTTTTGTTTCTGCTCCCTGGGTGTGTGGGGGTTACTTGAGCATGCATGTCCTTTTGCAAATTACCTGACCTAAAGGCTGAGAGAAAGAAAGAGAGTATCCTTGTACCACTTTTTGCCCAGAGGTAGTGTGAAGGGGCAGCAATTTGAGGGAGAGTGACTTGTGTCAGTGTGTTGGGGGCCTGGTTTGTCCCAGGTTGTAGTCTCTCAGACGTTCAGCCCCAAGGCTGCTCTGAGGCCTGGTCCATTCCCAGATAAAGTGCACTGAACAAGAGGACCTGCCCTTTTGTGTCCCGAGGCCTCAGCTCTGCCAGAGCCCCTCCCTGCACTCTTCTAACCAGTAAAAGTCACAGCAGCACATTTCCTTCCGGCTGACAGAGAATCAGAAACTAGGCCTGGAGCAGGCCCCAGCTCCACCATGTCTTGTTCCTGAAATTTCCTCCAGGCTGCATTGCACACCTCCAGCCCTGTGGGGAATACAGGCAGGACTGAGTGCTGGCTCTGGACTAGGACATGGCTTGGAATTGAGTCCTGGTCTTCCCACTGTTTGGCTTTTTGACCCTGAGCAGGGTATCTTACTTCTCTGAGCCAGTTACCGTGTTTGTCATTAATCTTTTTGTTTGTTTTGTTTTTATTTTTGTTATGTGATGCAGGGTCTGTGTAGCCTAGGGTGTCCTGGAACTACTGTGTAGACCAGGCTGGCTTAGAACTCCCATTGATCTTCCTACCTCAACATTCTGAGTCAGGGATTACAGGCAGGTACCACGATGCCTGGTTATCTTTTCTTTTCTTAATATTATCAAGTACTTTCTTAATTAAAAAACAAAACAAAACATGAAAAACACAACAAAGAAATGTAAAAAGTGCATAATCTACTACTTTAACATACATTTAAGAAACAGTGTATATGTGTGTGTGTGT
This sequence comes from Pedetes capensis, assembly GCA_007922755.1. Lineage (NCBI taxonomy): Eukaryota > Metazoa > Chordata > Mammalia > Rodentia > Pedetidae > Pedetes > Pedetes capensis. The sequence continues at coordinate 26,240 of VMDO01026062.1, read as the reverse complement.
GTGTGAGAGAGAGAGAGAGAGATGCATTTATACATCTTATGTTCTTATTTGTTTCCTTTTCCAATTATTCTATGGGCTAATTAAGAAAACATATGTAGAATGCCTAGACTACAAACGATAGTCTCCTCTTTGACTCCCAGAGTTCTGGGAACTCATGAATTCCTGGACTCACTTGAAGAAGGCCACTCAGCTGATGTGCCCACTAGCTAAGCTAGGGGTTCCCACCCCAGGACCCCTCTATCTGCTTTGGTGCTGACCTGCCTGCCTGAGGTGGATCTCAGTGCCTACTGAAGCATCAACTCCACAAGGGTCAGGCATTTGTTCTAGTCATAGGAATGTATCCCTGCGGCCTATCCCAAGACCTTGGCCCTTAGATCAGAGCCGACAGAGTTATGACAGCTGCACAGTCAGTAGGTGTTGTACAAATGTAAGCAGTGGTGATGGAAGGGGCTTTGAAGTACATGTATGGTTTTAATAGGTGAAAGCAACTTGGGGAGCATTCCAGGCAAGGAACTGGCTATGAGTAAAGGTTGAGAGGCGGGAAAGGGCCAGGGTGTAATTGGGGAAACTCTTGAGTAACTAGTTTGGTTCAGGTGAAGAGGTGAACGTGTTATTTCTCTACTTGTTTGACTAGTTTTGGTGTCCAACTCTGCTCTGAGCACCCAGGTCCTCTGAAGAAGCTTATTTACCGAAGCCGACCCAAGGCAGGAATGCTTGGCTTCACTGCACAGATACACACTCAACCCTGGCCCCAGAGAAACACAGTGTCCCTGCCCCTCAACACATTGTGGGAGTAGACACTTGAACCCGGTGTTTCTCTGGCCTGCGCCTTCCAGGAAGTAGGCAGCATTCCTGCTTGTCTTCAGTGGGGTGTTGTGAGTTAGCAGTCCTAAAGGAAAGTGCAGGGACAGAGGGCAGGGGGCTGCAGGGTTGGCCAGGCTGATGGCTTGGGCTGAAGCCAGGGCCTTTGCTTCTTTTGGCATGTCTGATGGGCCCTGCCCTCTGTTCCACAGGCTGGAGGAAGTCCCCCTGGAGGTGCTGCGACAGAGGGAGTCCAAGTGGCTGGACATGCTCAACAACTGGGACAAGTGGATGGCCAAGAAGCACAAAAAGGTGAGGGGCCTGGCCTTGGGCTGGGAGTTGACAGCCTAGACAGGGAGGAGAGGGAGGGAAGAATTTCATCAGCTTAGGAGACTAGGGGCTTCCCTATTTGCCAGGCTACCGTAGATGTCCTCCACCAGCCCAATGGGGAACAGAAGCTGCCTGAAGGACAGGGGGCAAGTTGGGCCCTGGCAGGTGAATTCAGAATCACACAGTACTTTCTCCTGGAGCTAAACTTCAAAGCTGCTTGTACCTAGTGGCCCTCTGAGGCAGGTTTGCTCTAGTCCTCCTGGTAGCAGGCAGAGAGAAGGTTGCTTCCCATCCACCAGAGGACTTTGAGGGAGGCATTTTCAGGGTGCTTGTCTTGACCCCAGTCATCCTTACGACACCCGATGAAGTGAGTAGTAGTGGCAGTGTCACTTCACTGCAGATGACCTGCAAAATCAAGGTTTGAGCAGGCAGTGACATTTCAGTTCCTGCTCTCTTAACACCACAGAAAAGGCCTTTTTCACCCTCTAGATTAATTTGATGATTTCTCTCTTGCCTGCTAGCCAAAGTAAAAAAGAAAAATAACCTTGCAGTTTACAAATAGTCTCATAAAAAGAAAACACTAGTTCTTTTCTAGTGGGGCTGTCCTTAGGTACTAGCTCTCTCACCCCATAGAAACAGGGGTGTGTGTGCCAATGGTCTTGGCCATTCTTGGCAGGATCTGGCCTAGAAGCCTGCCTGGACCCTCATAGCCGTGGTCTCTCTGCACAAGTTCCCACCCCACAGAGTGACTGCCTGGTCCTCTGTGTCATCAGCTGATACCTTGGTTTAGTCTCACTGGCCCAGTTGACAGCAGGGCCTACCAGAAAGCTCAGGGCCAAAAGTCAGGAATGGGTTTGGACCTAGCCTCAGCCCCTTCCTCTCCTTCACATCTGTGCTAGCTATGTAACTTTGGAAAAGTCCTCTACCCCCTCACCCTCAGTTTCCTTTGTCAAGTGGGAAAGTACTTTTCGAGGTTCCCACAATGTGGTGACTGTAAGTGCTTCATAGGCTATGCCATGGGGGAGAGGCTCACCCAGGCCTGGAATCTTTTTTGCTGTTCTATGTGGGCTTTGGGACGCTCAGATTTTGCTTATTACAAAATCTTCCTGAGTAAATCTCGGTGGTAGAGCATGTGCTTAGCATGTACAGGAAAAAGAAAGTTGGGCTCCCCCTCCATATTTTTAAGGCTGTTTTATCCCTTACTTTGGGCCCTGCCTCATCTTCCTCAGACTCTTACTCTGGGCTGTAGCTTGCTCTCCAGCTGCCTGTTGTGCTGACTGGTGGCTGGCGGGGGCTGGTGCTGCCCTTCTTTGCCCCAGCCTCCTTTGCAAATAGAGATCCCTGAGGGAATTCTTGGGGAGTTCCTCTCCGCAGAGCCCTCAGCAGCGCTTCCTCTTCCCCTTTACTTCCTGGCAATGTGGGTAGAGCCTGAGGGCTGCTCCTGCCCAACAGAGGCTTCCACCCTACCCAGAGGCCCTAACCACTGCTCCACGTCAGACCTGATACTTTTCCTGCCATCTCAGCTTTGGCCACACCTGGCCCTGCCCTCGACCTTCTTCCTGCCTGGCTGTGGAGGATTGGGCTCTCCTTCTGCTTGGGAAGTCATGGCATGGGAAGGACAATACCTGTACTGGGAAGTGGGCTCAGACCCATCACTTCTCCTGGACTTACCCACAGTCCTGCTGGGAGGATACCTCCCTCCCTCTCTCCACCCTTACCTGTGTCCAGAACAGAAATCTGGGCCTAGGGGGAGGCAGAGCTGCAGCAGTCTTCACCTGTAGAGCCCTGCCTTCCCAGAGTTAGGCGGGCAAAGTGTAGCCTCACTCAGCTGTCCCCAGGGACCTCCTTTCCCAAGGCATTGCCTCAGAGACTGGGAGTCCTTTGTGCTTCCTGAGAGCACTTTCTTGTGCTTTCTCCTAACTCACCCCCTCATCCTCCCTGAAGCAGCCAGGTATGACAGATGGCCACCTCCAGCAACTTTGGAGGAGGGCTTGAAGGCCAGCTAGGAAAGGCTGGCTGTGCTCCTGGCTCTGCATCCCCCAGGCCTGGGCCTGCAGAAGGGCAGAGCCTCTTGGCGACCCGAGTGGACTGACAGTGCTCCAGGGCTCTCTTGGAACAGGGTGCTTATGACAGGCTGTAGTGATGGGGCTGCCTTGTGCTAAGCCTGGTCAGTGTGGAGGGAGGAGCTTGAAGGGCTTGTGGCTCTGGGCTGTCCTAGGTGCCATTGCCCAAACCTGCCCAGAGTGGCTTCTTTAAGGTGACCCTTGTCCCACAACAGCAGAAAAACCATCCCCAGAGTCTGGAGCAGTTCCCTCGTGCTCTAGGCAATCACAGAAGCTCTTGATTGGCTCTTCCTCAGGCCTTCAGCTTGCCTGCCTGTCTCCTTCCTGCTTCTTGACTCTTTCTGACCCCCAGAAGGTTTTGTCTTGTGTTGGTCATCAAGAAGCCCAGGGCTTCTGTGCCTGTCTTCTGAGAGCTTCAGTGAGACTGAGGGGCTTTCCAGGTGAGGGGAAGTTAGGAGGGAGCTGAGACCCTGGGGTGTCTGTGTCAAATATTCTTCTGGGTTGAGGGTGGAGAGCAAGCCGTCACTTACTGAACACAGACGGTATCAGGCCTCCACTATACATGTTCTCCGCCTTCTAATGGAATCCTTTTGACATCTCTGCCGAGCAATAGGTAACATCATTCCCATCTTAACATTGATGGGAAGTGATTGGCCCAAAGTCAGTGTGGAATTCAAACCCACATCAGTTGTTCTTATGCCCCATGCACCTGCTCCTTGATCGTAAGCTAAGCTGCTTAGTGGAGGGGTGAGAGAGTGTCATTGTGCTCCATCCTCATCCCCTCTGCCAACATCCCCCAAGATGGGGCCCTTGCCTTTGCCCTCACTCTCCTGATGGGTCAGGGAAGCTGCCTTTAGAACTTCGTTCTGGGTTCAAGCCCTAGGGGAGCCTGCTTCCCTATCCCTCCCTAGAGGCCAGTGAAGCAGACACTACACAGCACTGGCTTCCTCCAGCCTGTGCAGTGCAGCATGGAGGTGGTAGGGTTTCTGACTGTGTGACCTTAGTTTTTCCTACTCTAGGGAAAAATGTCAGTTTCCCCATTCTCAAAAGACATGGTAGTTTTTCAAACTAGGTTTTGGCAGTGGAAGACTTTTTCTGATAAAAGTGGCTAGCCTGAATTGGACACTATCTGTGGGTCATGAACTACCTCAAATCCTTCCTCCCTCACTTCTCCCATTCTGTGAGTAGCAGGGAAGACCTGGGCCATTTTAGCCAGAACTAGGATCGGTACTCATCCCCAGGCTAGCTGCCTCTATCCGAGGCTGGGGATCTCAGGACTTAGGGTCAAGGAGAAGAGAAGAGAAAGGATTCCTGACCAAAACAAAGTCTGGACATGGTGTAGCATGACTGTAATCCCAGCAGCTGAGGAGGTGGTGGCAGGAGGATCACAAGTTCAAGGCCAGAGGCAGCCTGTGCAACTCAGTGAGACTGTGTCTCAAAATAAAAAAATAAGAAAAGGGGCTGGGAGTGCAGCTGAGTGGTAGAGCACTTGCCTAGGCCTCATGAGTGAGGCCCTGTGTTTAAGCCCCTAGTGCTGCAGAGGAAAAAAAGAAAAAAAAAAAAAAAAGGAGCCATGTGAATAGATCCCCTGTTGCTGAGATTTCTCCTCTCCATGCTGGCGGGGTCCTGCCATACTGATGCTTAAACCTCCTTGAAAGAGCCTGAGCCACCCCTCTGTGCGCATTCTGGTTCACCTGTGAGTTACCTTCCCTGTGGCTGCAGCTGTGCCCCACATGATGCAGATTCTTCCCGGGTGACAAACCATAGGGTGGCCCCATTTGTAGACTTCCATTTTGATTCAGAAGATACAGTCAGCCCTCAGTATCTGTGGGTTCCACACCAGTGGGTTCAACCAACTATGGGTTGAAAAGGGAGTTAGGCCTATGATTACGATGGTTGCATCTACAGAAAACGTAGACTTTCTTCTTGTCATTATTCCCTATGTAACACAGTGTAACAACTATTTAGAGCACCTTTACATTGTACTAGGTATCATAAATAATCTACAGAGGATTTAAAGTATATGAGAGGATGTGCACAGGTTATATGCAAATACTACTACATTTTATACGAGGGATTTGAGCATGAGCAGATTTGGGGTCCACAGCAGGTCCTGGAAGCAATCCTCATGCATACTGAGGAGTGACTATACTTATGGGAGTCCAGAATCCTGTGCCCAACCTTAGGAATGCCTGTGTTTGTCACTGGACCAAGGGATGTGCACTCTGCCATCTCCTGGTGGCAGCATGTCTAATTGCAACCCCTCTACCCCCACCATAGGAGCTGTACTGTGACAGCAGTGGGAAAGCCCCCGCCCGTCATCCTTTTCTGCTCTTGCCACTAGGCTCACTGAAGGCCCGCCCAGCCCTGGCACAGGGCCTCACCCACGTTGCTGCCGGGGTGGATGCATGGGCACAGCTGTCCTTTCACTTTCAGATCCGTCTGCGATGCCAGAAAGGCATCCCGCCTTCTCTGCGGGGCCGGGCTTGGCAGTACCTGTCAGGAGGCAAGGTGAAGCTACAGCAGAACCCCGGCAAGTTTGATGTGAGTTCCCCTTCCTTCATCCCACCTTTCCCGCCATGTTTCCTGGCAGGGTGTCTTCCCATGGCCGCAATCCCCCATGCGTCCTCCTGGACTTCATTAGGGTGGGCAAGTGCCAGAACTTCTAGACATGTGACTGACCACCCAGGACCAAGCAGGCCAGATTGGCTGGTCCTGGGACTTGTGACTCCTGGAGGCTGTGTTTATCTGAGGCTTCGGCCTGCACAGGCCTTACTGGGACAGACAGATCTGGCAGCTCTTTCTCTCAACAACCGCTCAGGTTTGCTTTCTTGGGCTCAGTATACTACCGCAGAGCCCTTGGCTGTCAGGAGGGCTCACACAAATCACTTCCCTGACTGCCTTGGTCCTGTGCTCTGGGCTGTTTTTAGGGCCTTGCCCAGCAGGACCACAGGACCCTGAACACTGCCTGGCTTCCCATCTGCTCTGTCTCCTGCCTCCAAGCCCAGCCAGAAGTTGTCCACTTGAGTTGCTTGAGGGTGGCATGGCCAAACCACTGTCCTCGGAACAGAAACCAGTCAGTGGCTGAGAGGGTGCCCCGTAGCCATACCTTCCTCTGCTCCCAGCCCCTTGCTGGCCCCAGCTCCATGGCTGGCCAGAGTAGGCTACCCATTCATTCTCTAAGCTGGGAAACTCCTCCAGCCTGCTCCCCTGGGGAAACTCTGGGGAGCACTCAGCATCCCTGGGGTTGCCCTGGCTTTCCTGCCAGACCTGGCCCCCCAGCATCAGCGTTTCTCCTGGGACTGCTGACAGCAATCAGCAGCAGTCAGCAGTCAGTAAGACAGCAGCCAGCCACCAGCTCTGTTGACATCCTTTATGCTTCAGTGAACACTCCTGTCCGGCCAGACCTGTTTTTTGAGAAGATTGGGTAGGGACAGAGCAGGGCAGCCTAGAGTTTCTGCTGTTGACCTGGAGGGGACGAGAGCTATTTGCTGGGAGCACTTGGGAGGCAGGGAGACTGGTGGGGCCTCTGGCTGGGGGCAGCTCTGAGTCAGAGCCAAGGGTTGTTCCCACAGAGCACCAGTGCCAGGCCCCACTAGGGCAGCTTCTCAGCTCCAGGGTCTTCCCTCTAGTGGCTACATCTCCTCCATTCCAGGGGGCTGCATCCTGGGCAAAGCAGGAGGTGTGGGGATGGGAGCCCCACCCTGAGTACCTAGGTTATGCCAGGCTGCTAGTGCCCAGGCCCAAGAGCTGAAGGCATAGGCGGCCTGGCCAGCCCCCTGGGTGCATTGTCCAGCAGGTGTGAGGATGTCTGCAGTGTGTAACAGAGCATGGAGCTCCATGCATGTGTGTGGAGGGTGCGTCCAGAGAGGAATGGGCATCCCTGTGATGTGATGTGGGAGGTTGCCTGTGTGAGTTGAATTTCAGAAAAAGGCCTTCCCAAAACCCTGAAGCCAAGCGGCAGGACCCCAGGGCAGTCCCCAGGGGCCCCAATAGTGTTTGCAAGCACTCCTGGGGGGCCTTTCCTGTGGGTGTCCCAGAAGAAGCAGACAGGGAGGGGAAGCTGCCCACTGCTTCAGTGAGAAGGCTGCGATGGCAGGGCATCCCTGTTCTGTGCTCTAGGCCCCTCCTGTGGCTGCCTCACCTCAGAGGCAGGCAGGTTCTGTAGGCTCTGTGGCTCCATTTTCTCCACTGCTTGCTATTTCTTCTTCCTTCCTTGGGCAGGCAGGACCTTCCTGGCCTTTTGACCCATGTTTCTTCTCTGGCTTCGCCTCGTGATGGCATCAGTACTGCTCAGGCTCATGGAGACGGCTGGCCCAGTGACTGCAGCACCTGCTCATCTGCTGGCAGTTGCACCCGCCTTTGATGCCCAGTGCCCTTTCTACCCAGAGTCCCTGCAACTACCCCTTTTCCTGCCTTGACAGTACACATGTGGTCCAGTGCCCTGGGCTGCTGCAGTACCAGATAAACACATCCTAGGAACTGATTCTTGGGTTCTCATGTCCCTGGCCTCAGGGAAAACCACCAGCAGAATTTGTGGGGACTTCCTCCCCTGCTGAGAAAAGCAAACTTGCATTGTGCTGAGTACCTAGGGGTGCTCGGGACACACACAGGCACCAACTTGAAGGTTTGTGGAGTTCCAGAGGGTGACACTCACTCCCTCCACTGTGGAAACCACAGGCCCACCCTTTACTCTCAAGCCTTGAGCTCTCTATCAGCCTTTTCTTTCAGGACTGACTGGTCAAGTTCCTGGCACCCTAGATTCTTTAGTTCATTGCTGGGACATCCCTACTAAAGAGCATGAGGGGAAAGGGGCTTTTATAAGGTCACCTGCCAGCCAAGCCCAGGACCTAATCTGTCCCCAGTTGGTGTGTTTGCTTCCCAGCTCAGCCTTCTGAGTTTCCTGGGTTTCCTTTATATTTTATTCTTTCCTTTCTAAAAACGTAGGTATGAATTTATAGAGTAAAACACTCAGATCTTGAGTGTGCAGTTAGTTCTATGAGCTTTGACAAATAGTATTCATCCATCCATGTAACTGACATGCAAATCAAGATAATGTTTCAAAAGACCAGAAACCATTTTTCTTTCTGTTGTAGCTTTGTTGTTTCTATAAAAGTACACATGTCAAATGTTAATGGAAATTCTAAGAAGAAAGTAAAACTTTGTAGAAACCCCAGCACTCAGAACCACCTGAGGCTATTGGTTTGACAGATGTTATGTCCTTCCAGACAGCAGTCTGTGAAGATCACACACACACCCTTCCTGAATAGGTGACACCACTGGCATGGGGAAGCAAGCAGCTCTGAGTCACACCTGCCTTCCAGTCCTGCTCCACCATTTTTCTGTTCTCAAGGCCTTGGGCAAAGGATTTCATTTGATCCTCAGTTTCCTCATCTGTGAGCAGGGTGTCATGACAGGACCTGCCTTTGGGTTGAGGAGAGGAGTCAGTGAGGCCCACAGATACTCCATGCTTAGCTCAGCACCTAGTGCTGAGCCTGCTAACAGATATCACTTAGATAAGTAGCCTTCCAGTTTAAGGATGTGACATCATCTCTAAATACACTGAGTCCTGACTAAGTGCCCAGAGGTGATTCTAGCCATAGCAGGTTGGACGCTCTCGCCCACACTGATCTTCCTGGAACTACGACCACCTTTCAGGCTCTAGCCCCTTTGTCTCTGTCCAGGCTTCCTCACCTATCTTCAGAAAGGCCCTGTCCCGTGATGGAATTGGGGAGGCACTGCCTCGGGTGGACGGTTCATCCAATACCTAGGAAAGGCATATCCTAACAGAAGAGGCCCCCACTGCCCTCCGTAGCCACTGATGTGTGCCCTGTCACTTGTTTCCAGGAGCTGGACATGTCTTCTGGGGACCCTAAGTGGTTGGATGTGATCGAGCGTGACCTGCACCGACAGTTCCCTTTCCATGAGATGTTTGTGTCCCGGGGAGGCCATGGGTGAGCAGGCTGGGCCTGTGGACTGGGAAGTGGCTTTACGCCCTGCTCCCAGCGGGTACGGGAGGTGTGGTAAGTTTAGGGTATCTTGAGGGTCCAGAAGCAAGGTGCCCAAACCACCACCCATAGTATTTGCCTCCTTTGGTTTGAGTTTGGTGGTGGTCTTAATGTCTCTTTTAACCGTGGGGCAGCTTTCATCATTTGCTCTCCAGACTACTGGAGCTTGGGCAGCTTGTCCTTCTAGAAACAAGCTTTCACCAGGGAGAAAGAGGGCTAGAGAGGTTGGGTAAGCAGGGAATATGTAGGAAGAGAAAGATGTGCTGGGCAAGGGGACCCAGATGGTGCCTGGGACAAGGCTACCCAGTGAGGGGCCCCCCTCAGGCCCTGACCCCACCCTACCCTGTATCTGTCTGGGGTCCTGCCCTGGTCATGCCCCTGCCTGGTCTCTGAGCCACTGCCCTCACCTGCTCATGTAAGTGTCCCTGTGCCACAGTGGGATGCAGACCCTGTGGTGACTATGACCAAGTCACCAGCCTTCTGTGTGGAAGTGCAAATTCTGGGGCAGGGCAGGTTGAGTGGGACAGACGTGAGACTGGGGCAGCAGAGTCATACCTGTCATGCTGCCGTGCCTGACCTCTCCCCAGCCAGCAGGACCTGTTCCGTGTGCTGAAGGCCTACACACTGTACCGGCCTGAGGAGGGCTACTGCCAGGCCCAGGCACCCATCGCTGCTGTGCTGCTCATGCACATGCCTGCTGAGGTACCTCCAGGGCCTGGGTGGGCGGCTGGGTGGGGACCCGTGCCAACAGCAGTGACGCAGGTCTCTCTTGCCTGCAGCAAGCCTTCTGGTGTCTGGTGCAGATCTGTGAGAAGTACCTGCCTGGCTACTACAGTGAGAAGTTGGTGAGTACTCACCCACCACAGGCTGGGCTCCCTCTTTGGCCCCCCAGAGCCTTCTCTCTGCAGCCATACCAGGCCGAAGTCCCAAGGCCTGCTGAGGTCAGGTCTCCCAGGGACAGTTCCACACTCACCTCTCTGCCTTCAGCCACTCTGGCCGCTTGGCAGGATTGGAATTCCTCCAGGGCACCATGCTCCTTCCTGCCTCGGCCTTGTCATGGGCTTATGAAGCTCTGTTCCGCTCTCCTTCCCTTCCCTCAGCTTTCAGCTTCCGGGAGCTTTCCTTGATCCTTACAAGTGGCACCATCCAGCGCGTGCTTGCTGACCCTTCCTGTTCCTGCCCTCTTTGGACGTTCAGCCCCCGTGCCCCCTCCCCCAGGTTCTGTGTACTTGGTCCCCTTTTTACTCTAAGCTCTACGAGGGGGACGGTGTGTCTACTTTGCTCACCCCTGTGTCCCAGCTCCATGCAGAAGTTGGCACCCTGTAGACAGTAACCACCCAATGAGTAAATGAGTGTCTACCTGGTGCTAGTAGTCCTGTGGGCTGTGGTCACAGGCCTGTGGCCTTGACGTTCCCCCAGGAGGCAATCCAGCTGGATGGCGAGATCCTCTTCTCACTGCTGCAGAAGGTGTCACCTGTGGCCCACAAGCACCTCAGCCAGCAGAAGATCGACCCCCTGCTCTACATGACAGAGTGGTTCATGTGCGCCTTTGCCCGCACCCTGCCCTGGAGCTCTGTGCTGCGTGTCTGGGACATGTTCTTCTGTGAAGGTGCTGTGCTGGGCTGGGGGGAGTGCCCTCGAAGCCCCAAAAGGCCCCTTGCACTCACCACCTGCCTCCCGTGCAGGAGTCAAGATCATCTTCCGGGTGGGGTTGGTGCTGCTGAAGCATGCGCTAGGCTCCCCTGAGAAACTCAAAGCCTGCCAGGGCCAGTATGAGACCATCGAGCAGCTGCGGAGCCTCAGCCCCAAGATCACGCAGGAGGCCTTCCTGGTCCAAGAGGTGCAGCCCACACCTGCCCCTTGCCAGGGGAGGGAGGGGAGCTCTTAGTGGGGGGTTGGAGGGGGCCTGGTAAGCCCTTGCCCCACAAATGGATCACCTATGCCAGGCCCACTGCTTATCAGCCCAGGACAGAGTTGAGTGGACCTCATCCTCCTGGCTGGGCGAGGAGAGTGGGACACAGAGAGGCTAGATTTACAGGGCCTTCCTTATCTACGCCACTTGGGAATGAAGAGGAGCTGCCACCTGCCACCCCCACTTTCTCCTTTATTTGTGTATACTTGTCTCTCAGGGGCTGTAGTGAGCAGACACACCTGTGGCCAGGTCTCTGGGTGGGGCCAAGGCCAGGGCCAGGTTGGGGCAGGACTAATGCCCATTAGGGGTAGGGCAGAAAGCCATTTTTGTGCCTGCTCCTCCAACAGCTACTGAGGGCTATGGTGTTATCTTCATTTTATACATAAGGAAGCCTATGATAGTCTCTCCTTTGTTTTGGTTTGGTTTGGTTTTTGGCTTTTGGTTTTTGGGATGAGGACTCACCTTTTAGCTCAGGCTGGCCTCATACCCATGATCCTCCTGCCTGAGCCTCCTGAGTACTGGGATTACAGGTGTGCACCACCATACCTAGCTGCATTATTCCCATTTTACACACAAGGAAATGGAGGTTCACAGAGGCAAGATCTCCAAGTGACTCCCCCTGGTCACCAGGCAGAAAGTGGTGGAGCTGGAATTTGAGCCTAGGCAGCCAGGTTGCCCTGGGCAATGAGAGACATGTTGGCCAAGAGCAGTGTTGCCCTGTAAGCCTAGCCTCTCACGCCCAATACATAAGGCGAATGGACTCGTGAGTTGTGGGGAGCTTTCTTGGCTATAGGTCTCATGTGTCCAGCTCACCTGGTATTCAGCCTAGACTTATGACCACACAGACTCCATCCTTCCTGGGCTCAGTCTTCACTGGCCAGAGCTAGGGGATGCTGAGGACGAAGGGCCCCAGGCTGCGAGAGTAGAAGGGGAAGGGTCTTCCTCCTGGTGCTCATTGCTCCCCACTGCCCCTACAGGTGGTCGAGTTGCCCTTGACAGAGCGCCAGATTGAGCGCGAGCACCTCATCCAGCTGCGGCGCTGGCAGGAGACACGAGGAGAACTACAGTGTCGCTCGCCCCCCAGACTGCATGGCGCGAAGGCCATCCTGGATGCAGAGCCCAGCCCCCGGCTTGCCCTGCAACCTTCGCCGTCCATCCGCCTGCCCCCAGATGCGCCCCTCCCAGGCCCCAAAGCCAAGCCACCCAAGCAGGTCCAGAAGGAACAGCGGAAGCGGACAAAGGCAAGTGGGCAGCTGGACAAGTCCCCAGCCCCTCATCAAGCCATGGTGGTAACTGCTGCCGGAGATGCATATCCCCCACAGGATGTGCCCCCCAAGGACTTGGTGTCCCAGGACCCAGCCTCCCAGGACTCTGCTCCCCAGGACTCTGCCCACCACTGCTCCCAGGAGAGCTTGACCTCCCAGGAGAGTGAGGACACCTACTTGTAACCCCGGCAGCTCTGGCCTCCAGGGCGGGGTCTCCACACACCTACACGGTTCGAAGACTGACAGACACTCCTGGGCCTGTGCATCTGAGGGACCAACCACTTGGCCACTGGAGAGGGTCTGCCTGAGCCTCCTTATTTATTTTTTCTAGAGCAGAGCTCAGGCTGGAGCAGCCAACTCAGGCAGAAGCAAGGCCCAAGTGGGTGAGGCCTCTGCTCCTCCTCCTAAGGGATGCTCCCCAGGGCTAGGGTGCTGGCATGAGGGGCATGGGGTGCTCTTCGTGTAAAATAGAAACATGGTTTTGTACAGAAATAAACAGGCTTATGTAGAAAGCTGGTGTGCTGCTAGGGACAGAGAGGGGGCCATCCTTGGGCTCAGCATTTCTTCTCCATGCCCTGCATTGCCCTCCTCCTGGACCCAGCCCAGCAGGAGCCTCTTTGAGAAGCACCTATGGCAAATGAGTTGCCAAGTCCAGGGCCAGCCCCTGCTCTTGGCCCCTACCCTATCCCCACTATCCCATGTCTACCTTCTGCCATGGTCGAGGGACCCTAGGACTAGAGCCCACCGCTGAGGTGGCAGCTCCCTGAGGAGGTGGCTCAAGCACTTCCCCTCCAAGGCCATGCCTGGATGCCACTTCAGGCCCTAATTAGCCTCTGAGTGTTCCTGCTGCGTCAGGAGATGGCACCAGGGGAGAGGCGCCACCATTGTCCTCACAGAGATAGGCGCGTGAGAGAATTCTGGGTAAAATGCTACCTTCCATTACTGAGCACTTGGCCTGTGTCAGGCTGGGCTGGTGGTGCCTGACAGGGAGTAGGAGCTCAGTGGGAAAGGAGTTGATGTCCCCCACTGCACCCAGAGCCCCTCAGCTCCCTCTCCCACCCAGGGGTCAGGTGACCTGGCTCTACCCCTGAAGGACCAGGCACGACCTGATGATTGGCAAGGGTGAGGACAGGGTGTCCCTGGGAGAGGCCCCCTCTGCTGAGGAAGCAGCTTTTCCAAACGAACAATAGCAGCTGTTCCTGGCCAGAGACCAAGCTGGGCCAGGCCATAGTGGGAGGGGTGGGAAAGGGAGGAGCAAAGCCTCCCTGGGAGCTTCTAGGGATCGCCTGGGACTTCTCTGGGTACAGCTAGGGATACTGAGGCTAGAGAGCTCAATGACCTGGGGAGACTCAGGGAAGACCACCCACTTCTACCTGCTGCTCCTCCCTCAGGGGGTTCCCATCCCATCTGACCTGCTGTGAACCAGATGGGCTCAGCCTTTGGGAAGTACTGCCCTCCCCCCCAGTCCTCCAGGGGACCAGCCAGGAGATGGGGGTTGCACAGTATTCCCATGGAATTCCCCCAGCCCGAGAGGCCAGAGTGGAGGCTCAGTCTGGCTTCTGTCTACCTGTGGTACCAGCCCCAGAGCAAGCAGAAGGCCTGCAGAGGCCTGCTGGGTCCCAATCATGCCTGAGGCCTGGTCTAATCTATTTAGTCCAAGAGCTCAGATCTGAGGCCTGAGGGTGCTTGGGCCAGACCAGGGAGTCCTGGAGCCTGCCCAGCCCTGCCATGAAACCAGCCTGAGCCTCCTGATACTGCTCAGCCTTGAGTCTTCTTTTTTTTTTTTTTTTTTTTTTTTTTTTTTTTTTTTTTTTGCAGTGCTGAGAGTTGAACCCAGGGCCTCGTGCTTGCATGCTTTGCAAGTGCTGTACCACTGAGCTGCACCCTCATACCTTTTTTTTTTTACTTTTTGAGACAGGGTCTCACTAAATTACGCAGACTGCCTCTGGTCTTGAACTTGCGATCTTCCCACCTCCCCCTCCCAAGTCTCTGGGATTACAGGTGTGCATTAGTGCACTCGGCTAACCCTGTGTCTTCTTACACCTATGGAGGCCTGAGCAGATCTAGGATGTCTGGCAATGGCAGGGGCCTCCTTGGTCCTAAAACAAATTTAGATGTGCTCAGGCCAGTTGAGTTCTGCTAATGGCCACAGGCTCTGGGGAGGCCTCTGCAGGGCTCATATCTTTGGCATGAATACCTAGCAACTCTCAACTGCATTGGCTGCACGCTCAGACAGCTCCCCAAAGTCTGAGCCCTGGCATGCTTAGTGGGATTGGTTTGTATTGAAGGATCTCAAGCCTTAGGCCTGGGCCATGTTCAGTACCCTCCCCACATTCTGGTGCTCAGACAGAAGTGGCTAGGACTCTCTTATCTCTGTACCTTTGGTGGTGAGCCCTCTAGTCCGGAAGTTGGGTAATAAAAATGGGGCCACCCAGGCCAGGTTTCAGCTGGTCTGCTCACTTGCTAAGTGTAGAGGGAAGCCCTCGCTTTGAGAACAGGAGACTTGTCACCACTATCCTGGTCAACTGTGGCGGCCCTGGCCTCCCGACCCTAAGCCATGAGAAGAAAGAGAAAGGCACCCAACACTGCTAGGAGCAGATCACAGTGCCACGGGTCTGCCCTTTCATGTTCCAGGGATTTGGGTACAGCGTTCCTTCATCTCGAGGCCCTTCTGAGTCTTAAGGGCCTCAATTACAAGGCTCACGTGCGTCGCTGAAGGACACAACCCCATGCTTCCAGCACATTCCCAAACTCAGGGAGGCAAGCCTCCTGCGGAAAGGTCGGAGCCCCCGGCAGGGGCGGGACCTAAAGGACCCGCAGTGGGTGGAGCTAAGCCCGGATCCCTGCGCCTCGGCAGAGGACGGGTGGAGCCCTCTGGGTAAGGCTAGGCAAAGTGGAGCGGGCCGAGAGAAGGCCTGGCGTGGAGAAGAGGCGGGGCCGCCTCCCCGAGGCAGCGCGTCTCGAAGGCGTGGCCGTCAAGGCCGGGTCTCTGGGCTGGGCCGGTCGGCTGGGTAGCTGGCGGCGTGGAGCGGCTCCTTTAAGTCCTGGGTGCCACCTCTGCTGCCCCGCCTCCGGCCTGGGTCTAGCTGGCGGCGGGGCCGGGGCCGGGGCCGCGGGAGCCGCGATGGAGCTGCACATTCTAGATCACCGGGTGCGGGTGCTGAGCCTCGCGCGCCCTGGTCTCTGGCTCTACACCCACCCGCTCATCAAGCTGCTCTTCCTGCCCCGCCGGAGCCGGTGCGCGCCCGGGTTCGGGGGCGCAGGTGCGGGTGGGGCCCCCGCTGTCTCTCCGGGCCCGGGTCAGAGGATTAGGGTCGCCACGAGACGCGGGGGAGCGGGTGAGGAGGTTCTCCACGCTGGCCGCCATCCGGCCTGGGCCTACCCTTCCTGGGACGCCGCCTATCCGGCTCCGGCCCTCCTAGGGCCAGTGAAGGCGCAAACATCCCTGGGGCGGGCGATGCTTGACTCCAGTGGGGAGCAGTGGGAGCATTCTTCCCTGGCCACCTCGGGGAACTCTGTCCAGGCGCCTCCCATCTGGTTAGAGGGGCTTACCTGGGGTCCAAAGTCCGACGCCCCTTGGGCTGTCGCCTCGGTGTAAGCCTCCTCACTCCTGGAATGGAAGGCGGGGGGCTCAAGGGGAGGTCTGGAGACAAAAAACAGCCCACAAATCCAGAGATAGGGGCTCCATTGCTCCAGGAAGGAAATTGAGGCATGAGGGGGTGGGAAGGCGCCAGGCGGATGGTGCGAAGTCCACCCACCCTCTCCCGCTCCGGGAATTCAGTCTAGTATGAAGATCTTCCCTAACTCCCACCAGGTGCAAGTTCTTCAGCCTAACGGAGACCCCGGAGGATTACACACTCATGGTGGACGAGGAGGGCTTTAAAGGTGGGGACTGGTCTCTTATGCTCTCCTTTTTGCAAGATTCTTCTTACCAGATGCTGGGATCCAGGGTCCCAAGAGCTTGGGCCTTAAAGGCAGATGGATCTGGGTTCCAATCCTCCACCATTTACTAGCTGTGCACCCTTGAGCAAATCACTTCCCCTCTCTGAGCTATTTCCTCTTATGTAAAGTGGATATAGTTATGGCGGAGGTTTCACAGGGTCTCATGAGGGCTTTATAAACTTAAAATCTACCAGGCATGAGTGAGGGACACTTAGTTTTAGGCCAGCAAGGGGGCCTCAGTTACAGTCTCAGGCAAGAGTTGGGGGAGCTTATGGCTGTTTTAACCTTCTGGCCATTATTTCCTCTTGGACTTCTCCCCAGCACAGATCAGTTCCTCCCCTGGTCTGGGAACTCCAGGACTCTGAGGGTTGGGGAAGGAATGCAGGAGCAGTCAGCCATCCCAGTGCAGGCCTGGGGGCCTCCTGGCTGTGCTTGGGCGAACAGCAGCCACTCTGGCCCTTGTCCCTGGTCAGGACTGGACATCAGCCTGGTCTGTCTCTGCAGCTAATGTCTGGCTCCCACTCCTATCTGCCTGCCAGGTCTCACAGGCTTGGAGTCTCAGGCCAACCAACTGGAGCTTGGCCTCTCCGCACCACTGCCCCTCCCTTCATTTCAGGCCTTGGTTTCCCAGTTCATTCCACAGGGAAGTCTGACTGCAAAAGGGGAAGAGCGTTCCAGTCCAACCTGATCTGCTAGCTCCCCCTGCTGGAGAGATGTGGGGCAAAGGCTCAGTCCACAGAACACAGTCCTGAGGAGTAAATATTGTCATCTCAGTTTACATAGAAATAGATGAGGAAGCCCAGACGCAAATCATTTGCCTTGGTGCCATCACGCACCAAGTAAATGAAAAATCTGGGTTTGAACCCGGTTCTGAGCCTGGAGCTCTGATCTTTACTGGGAAGGTTGTCTACCAGCTCCTGGAGCACTTCTGTCTTTGCATACATACAAGCTTCAAGAGCAGAACTGGGCGGGACAGCCCCAGTCTGCAGACCTGCCTCCCTCTCTAGAACCCTCCAGGGCACAGACAGGGAAACAGGCTCAGAAAGGGGCCAGGCTCAGCCCCACAGGCCCTGACCAGGCATGTGCCTCCTGTCCACAGAGCTGCCCCCATCCGAGTTCCTGCAAGTGGCTGAGGCCACGTGGCTGGTGATGAATGTGTCATCTCACAGTGGTGCAGCAGTGCAGGCCGCTGGGGTCACCAAGATTGCGCGCTCAGTCATCGCGCCACTGGCTGAGCACAATGTGTCTGTTCTGATGTTGTCCACTTACCAGACAGACTTCATCCTGGTGAGTTCCCACAGGTACCGGTACAGGGCAGGGTGGGTACGGGTGCGTGAGGGACCTATCGGATGGGCCGTTGCCTTTGGCCCAGGTGCGGGAACAGGACCTGTCGGTGGTAATTCACACACTGGCCCAGGAGTTCGACATTTACCGTGAAGTGGGCGGGGAGTCAGTGCCTATTGCCAGGGACGAGTCCAGCAATGGTTTTTCCCGTGGCCAGCATGGTGAGGTTCGCCCCCTGATACGTAAACTTGGGTGGGATCTCTTCTACTGTCTGGGATGCATCCCCTGGGTCTGTGGAGGTGGGGAGATCAGCAGAGACTGAGCGCTGGGAGGTGGGGCAGGAGGACCCAGGCTAGTTCCTGGAGAGCTTGACCCGTGCTCCACCAAGGCCATTCCCCGGCTGGCCACCAGGAGTCCCCCCAAGCCTGCGGATGCCTTTTCACCCCTGTCCATCCTGAGCAGGGCCCAGCCCCACAGTGCATCCCATTCAGAGCCCGCAGAACCGCTTCTGTGTCCTCACCCTGGACCCTGAGACGCTGCCCGCCATCGTCACCACCCTCATCGATGTTCTTTTCTACTCGCACAGGTGGGTCACGTGTGCCCTCAGTCTCTGTCCTTATCCCAGTGTTCCGTGTACTCTGACCTTTATCCTATCTGTGTCCTCGGCCGCTCTGTGCCCTGCGCTGGGTCTTGGGGTTCCTGGCAGCCTTTCACCAACATTCAAGGAAGTTCCAACCCAGCAGCTGGAGGTGTCACCAGCGCCACCCCTAAGCCATGCCCTGGTCCAGCTCTCACCCCTGGGGTTCCTTGTCTTTGGCATGTTCAGGGACCTGAGAGGGGAGCAGAGACAGGAGGGCCCACCCAGGTCTGCGCCTTCCCTGGGGTCTGGAGGCTGATGATCAGGAAACGGAGTGGGCTCTGGTCCTGGTAGAGCCCTTGACTCTGCTGTCCCTCCATAGTGTCCCCAAGGAGGCAGCCTCAGGTGGTCCTGAGCCCAGCTCCATCCCATTCTTTGCCTTCTCCCTCATCGAGGGCTACATCTCCATTGTGATGGATGCGGAGACACAGAAAAAGTATGCAGCCCCTGACCCCTCCTGGGCCCCAGACCCTGAGCTGGCTCCAGGGAGGGAGGAGGCAGGGCGCCAGACTGAGGTCAGCAGGTGGACTTGCCCCGGGGCTCCCCATGGGGTAGAAACAGATGGGGTCCCTGCCCACCACTACCTTCCTCCCCAGGTTCCCCAGCGACCTCCTGCTGACCAGTTCCTCTGGGGAGCTCTGGAGGATGGTTCGCATCGGCGGACAGCCCCTGGGCTTTGGTGAGGGCCACTCTCTGGTGGGACAGGGAGGGCCGGAAGGGTGACAATGGCCAGGGTGACCCATGTGTGTCCTCAACCCTCAGATGAATGTGGGATCGTGGCCCAGATCGCAGGTCCTTTGGCTGCCGCTGACATCTCTGCCTACTACATCAGCACGTTCAATTTCGACCATGCCCTGGTGAGTGCCATGGGCTGGGATGGGGGCTCCTGAAGAGAAACTGAGGCTCAAGAGAGTCGGGGGCAGGAGCTAGTTCCAGCTGAGCTGGGAAGTCAGGCAGCGCTGGTCAGATTCAGTCCTGACCCTCCCCACTTCCCACCTTCCCCAGGTGCCCGAGGACGGGATCAGCAGTGTCATAGAGGTCCTTCAGCGAAGGCAGGAGGGCCTGGCCCCCAAAGGCCCATAGAGAGTAGAGCAGACTCCCAGCTCTCCCTCACCACTGGGCTTCCAGAGACTTCTCTAAGCTGTTTTCTTAAGCTCTGGGATGAGCCCCCATTCCTGCCGCGGGACCCCTCATTCCACTCTGTATGTAAGCTGCGTGCAGGCACCGGCTCTTGTGGACACGTGTGTGCACCTCCAGGGGCGGCAGACAGGTGCTGGCCCCACCAGCTGTCTGCCCACAGGGGAACCCGGTGCTAAGGGTTGTGGCCCCCCAACCCATCACTCCCTGAGTGGCCTCAGCATTTGCACAGTCCCAGCCTGAGGCCCAAGCCTTCCTCCTCACCCCACTTCCCCGCTGGGGTCTGCTGCCCCTTGGGAAGACCTTGATCTCCTTTTCAAGCCTGGCTGAGTTGCTTCCTTGGCCAAGTGAGTGCCTACAGTGCCTCCCCCTTCTGGGGCTCCTAAGAAAAGTATTTTTACATCTCTCTCTCTCTCTTTTTTTTTTTTTTTTTTTTAATTAACTGTTAATAAAGGACTTTCTATTGACCAGACTGGGTTGTGTCTTTGAGGCTCCAGTGGGTCTGAGTCTGGGGCCTGGCTCTGCTGCGTGGTGCCTTGACTCGGATGCTGGGCTCTCCCGGTGAAGCTGGGGCTTCCTCACCTCCTCAGTGAAACCCAGACTCTCCTCACCTCACTTGCTTCTCACAACAGCTCTCCAAGAAGTATGTGCACCCCAACCACCTCCACGTTCCAGATGAGGAACTGAAGCTTTGAGAGGCGATGTGACTTAGCTGGAGTCACATGGGTCCCACCCAGGGCTGAAGTCTGGGCTCCTTCTTCATTCCTTGCTGCTTTCAGAATAAGCCAGAAAGATGTGGACATGGGCAGGGAGAACCTCACAACCTCCTACCTAAGGGTCCCCCAGCCTTCTAGGTATGGCTGGGCTGTGGAAACCCATCAAAGGGGACCCCAGAAGCACCTTTCTCCCAGGCTGCTGCCTGCTTGCATTTGGGCCTTACCTGATTTTGGTTTTTTGTTTTGTGGTCCTGGGGATCAAACCCAGGACCCCGTGCATCCTAAGCAAGGGCTTTATCACTGAGTTACATCACCAACCCCTTGCCTGAGTTTTGACTGTACCATTGTGGAGAAGTCAGTCTGTTCTTACCATCGAGGCTTCCCTAGTGTGGTGGTGGCTGGGCCCTGCACTCCAGGCATCTCCCCCTTAAGGCTCTGGAGGCCACCTTGAGCCTGATGTGTCTTGGAGTGCTGCACATCTGGGCACATGTGGGCCTGGGTTTTCCTGCCATAGGGGCCACCTGCCGGTTAGCAAGGGTGTCACGCTGCCCTGGGGAGGTTATCGAGTGTCTTCAGTCCAGCCTCGCCCATGCTTGGGAAGGGAAAGAGGGTGTGACTTCTGTGTATTTGGAGGTCGTGGTGCTCCCAGGAAAGGCTAGAACAGGGGCCAGGCCTCTCTGGCAGTGTGCCTACCGCAGTCCCCAGCACTGGGCCCGTGGGCTGCAGAGCAGACAAGCTGAGGGCACAGCCCCAGGCTGGTGAGTGAGTCGTGGGAGGCCTGGCCAGCCACTTCCTTCAGACTGTTTGCCCAGGTGCCTGGAGACTCAGGAGGTAGCTCTTTCCAGAACTCTGGGAGAGGTGAATTACCGTTGAGGCTGTCTATGGCGGGGGTAGGATGGCGAGGTCCCGGTTCTCCTCCCTGGAGGGCCCCGTGTGGGCGCCACCAGCATGGGGGGCATCCTGTGCTGGAGGTGTGGTTTCAGAATCCAGACTCTGAGGGCTCCCTGTCCTGCAGCCAGGGAGCTCCTGGCCCCATGGCCACCTCGAGGAGTCTGATCATCTGTCTGCCTGTGAGTCATTGTCTGGTTTGGTTGTTTCTGTCACCCTGGCTCTCAGAGGGCCTCCGGCCTCACCCCAATTCCTTAAACCAGTCTCAATCTGGCCTTGGCTAGCTCTTGGGGCTGTCCACAGAACTGGCCAGGCAGAAAGGTCCCTGGCACACCTCAATGGGCTGATCTCACTCAGACCCACCTGTGTCTTTCTGCCACGTGTCTGAGAGCTTATGAAAGGCTTTGAGCTCTTGGGGCATTAGCATCCTTGGAGGTCATAGGGCTGGATCTCAGCCTCTGCAGGGCGCAGATCCACCAGAGTGCTGCCCAGGCTCAGAGAGCCATCTGGGGTCAGACACACAGGGGCGAAAGGGAAGCACCTTCCTGAATGTGACCTCAGACCTCAGACCTCACCTGAGGCCCATGCTCTGCCTCGGCCTCCTACTCTTCCCAGGCTGAGGTGTGACCTTCTAGACCCACCTCCTTGTCCTACCTGGGCCCCCAGGTGTCCCGGGGCAAAGGAAGGCCGTGTATTCAGCCTGGTCCTGGGTTGGCCTCAGTGTGGGTCACTTACAACTAGGATCAAGGACGCTCGCTGGGACTCAGCCTACATTCTTGACCTCACAGCCACATCAGCACTGGCTGGGGAACTTGGTTCTTGTCTTTGTGCAGATGGCATCCTGCTGCTGGGGACAGGGATGCCCACACTCCCTCAGGTAGTAGGAAGGTGCACTCATGGGCAGCCCAGGGTCCAGCTGCTACTAAGAGGATGTGGGCCTGGCCTGGTGGGGATGAGAAATGAGGAGACCTCAGCTAGGGAGGGGCAGTGGCCCATTTCCGCCCTTTCTGATCTTCCTCTAGATTCAGAGGAAGTGATCTCTTAAGTCTTCCTCAAAGACATGGGAGCAGAAACATCAGAGTTCAACACCTCATCCCCATTCCTGCTGGGAGGGACCACCCAATCCTGTGTTTGCCAAGTTGCTGCACGGGTGACTTCTTGGTCCTCTGAAGCGGTGAGAGAAAGAACTCCATGCCCCCTTGATATTCCTCCCAGCCCCAGGATGCTGCCCCATGAGAGAGGCCCCAATGGGAGGCAGGAGGAAGGTCAGGAGAGCAATGAGCCCCTTTGCAGCTGGGTGACTGCAGGGTATAAGGAGGCTGTTTCTGCCTTTTGCCTCAGTGCCCTCATCTCATAGGGGGGACAAGGGGTGTGCCCCTTTAGATGATATATGCACTCAGTACAGGCTTTTGTTATCCCCAATTCACACAGGTAGAAATGAAGCACAGAGAGGTGAAGTGACTTACCCAAGGTCACACAGCTGGGCACAGCAGAACCACAATTCCAAAAGGAGGTTCCATGTACCTCCAGGAGACTGGAGAGTTTCCCCGGAGGGAAGACACCATAGCTGAACCTTGAGGAGTAGGGAAGGTTTTGCAAGATCCCTCGCAATGCCAACCGTCTGCGTTGGTGGCCCAGTGTCTGCTGCTGGTGGCAACAGGTGCGTGGGCAGGCACGCGAGGCCTGGCCCCGCTCCTCCATGACCCTGGGCTGGGCAAGGGAGGGTGTGTTGAGCAATGGCCGCGGTTTGTGTCTCACTTTCTCAGGCAGGCCCTGGGGCTGGGCTTGCGAGCCAAGGCTGCCTCTTATGCGGAGCCCGGAGCTCCCAGAGCGGCCTTCCCATGAGGTGAGTTGTGGCATCATCTGGATGCATTTGCTCCACAGGTGAGTGGCTCTGGGCTCCGTGGAAGTGTGTACTGCCTGCGGGGTGCTGATGGGTGCATGTGCTATGTGTTAGGGGACAGCGGTGTGGGGGTGGGTGTGAACAGAACCTCACACACAGTTAAGTGCGGGCTTCTGTGTGTTTTCATTGCTCTTCATAGGGTTTGCAATGGCTGATTGATTGGTTTGGGGGAGTGAGTTGCTGGGTTCTTCTCCCAAGCCTACAACACCTGTATAACAGCTACAACAGCTGTAGCACTGTGGTGTCCAATCCCGTCTGATCTCGGAAGCTAAGCAGGGTCAGGCCTGGTTAGTACTTGGACGGGAGACCATGTGGGAACACCAGATACTGTAGGCTTGGGAGAAGGACCCGGCAGCCCACTCCCAAAGAACAATCAGCCATCGAAAACCCTATGAACAGCAGAGAAGCACTAACAATACTGTTTCGCCTGTTGTATGTAGGGTCACTATGAGTAGGACACCGACTCAACAGCCCCTCACAACGACTCTGTGTGTCTACAGATGAGCCTGTTTGGGCAGGAAAGCACACGTGTGTGCATGGGTGGTTGTGTATGGCAGCCCACACACTTGGGGAAAGGATGGTACGTCTTGATGTAGCTATTACTTGGTCCTCTACAGTGGACACCTGGATGTCCATTGTTGTACATGTGCCTGTATCGTATGAATGTGCACTGTGGGCTTCACTCCAGCTCTGGCCGTGTGCCCGTGTGCAGATGCATCTCTGTACGTGTGCACATGTGAATGGGGGGCTGTGTTTCTGGCCTTTGTTTGTTTTTTGTGGAACTGGAGGGTTGAATTCAGGGCCTCAAACATACTTTGCAGGTGCTCTACCACTGAGCCACACCCCAGCCCATTTGTTACTTTTTATTTTGAGACAGGGTCTGGCTAAGTTATGCAGGCTTCCTCTAGCCTCTAACCTACGATCGTCTTGCCACTGCCTCCCAAGTGCTGGGTTTTCAGGTAGCGCCCCTGTGCCTGGCCCTGCCTGTTTCCCTAAGTCTGACTTCATCAGGGGCTGGGGCTGGGTTTGTGTTTCTGACAGTGCACGTGTACATGTCTGCATCATTTGTGGCCCATGTTCATGCGTGTCCCTCCTGTCCACTCCCCTCCCCTGGACCTGCACCCTCTCAGGCTCCCTGCTTTGACCTGACAGGGAGGGTAGGGGGTCCCTGCTGCACCTTCTACCCTTACAGTACTGGCCCAGTGCCCCTGTGCTCCCTGGGACAGTGGACGCACACTGGTGCCAGAGCCCCAACCCCCGTGACCCCTTCCCTGGCTTCAGCCTCTCCAGTCTCCTCCACCTCCCCAGCCACATTCTGTCCCCACTCCTGCCTACAGCCCAAAGCAAGACTGCTTTGCCTTCTGCCCCCATGTGCAGCCCTGGGCCCCCATCTGGACCCCGAGGCGCCTCCACTCCTTCCCAGATAGTCCCCACCCAGCCCGCCCAGGGGCCCAGATCAGCCCTTGGCGTCCTCACCTGTGCTGCCACCCCTGCCTGGCTCTGTTTCCCTCACATCTGGCCACCTCTGGATGGCTACGCATTCATCTGTTCACCAAGGATTTCTTGAGCACCTACTACATCTGGCCTCACAAGGGACCTGTCCCCTCCCTAATCCCAGCCCCCGGCCACCAAGGTCTGCCTGTGAGACCTCCAGCCTGCACCAGCTTCCCTGGCTTCCCCATGCTCGCTGTCTCTGAAACCAGAGCCACTCCTCCGGCTTCATCAGCCCCAGCCAAGGCAACCTCCTCTGACTTGGGAAATGGAAGTTCACCTGCAAGTCTGCAGATCACAGACTTGCAGACCCTGGACCAGAGGTCAGGAGGCAGCACAATGAGAAGGCCCTGGGGTCTCTGATTTGTACTTGTTTCCTTGCAGCCTGGCTTGCTAATTTCTTGCCCCTTGGTTTTCCTGGGTTTGCTGTGCTTTTTTTTTTTTTTTTTTTTTTTTTTTTTTTTTTTTCTCTCTCTCTCTCTCCAGTACTGGGGATAAATCCAGCCCCTTGCATGCTAGGCAAGTGCTCCACCATTGAGTGACACCCCCAGCCTTTGCTCAGGAGGCTGAGGCAGGAAGTTCACAAGTTCAGGGCCAGATGTAAGTAGCCCGTATCACTTAGTGAAACCCTGTCTCAAGATAGAAAATAAGAAAGGGGCTGAGGGTACAGCTCAGTGGTAGAGTGCTTGCCTAGCATGTGTGAGGTTCTGGATTTGACCCCTCATACTGCAAAAAAAAAAAAAAAAAAAAAAAAAAGTTGATTTTAAGATGAAATTCACGTAATATGAAATAATGCTTCCCCATCCGCCCCCTGCCTCCTGAGGCACGGGGATTATAGATGTGAGCCACCATACTCAACTTGATGTCTAGCCTGTTTTATTTGGTTTAATGTTCATGAGATTCTCCTACATTGCAGCTTATATCAGCACACCATTCTTTTTCATGGCTGAATAGTTACTCCATTGTATAAATAGACAGCATTTTGTTTGTTCATTCTCTTTTAAAGGACATTTGGATCATGTCCACCTTTAGGCTATTAAGTTTGGTATTCTAGACTGTGGAGGTGGCAGCATTTGTGTAACGCCATTGTTGTTTTGCCTTCCTTCTTTACAGGCTCATTCTATGGACAGGCTGTCCTGGCCCCAGCCAGTCATACCCTATCACTCACTGAATGGCCACAAATCAGTCCTTGGCTATGGCATGCTTTGATGACCTTCCCTGTCCTCAGAACTGCAGGATTTGTTTCTCTTTTTTGTGTCAAGATAAACAGCCAGGATTTCCGTGGTGTTCTCCCAAGAACAAGAGGGAGAAGGTGACTCCACAGCATGTGTTCCAGGTAATTTCCTCAGGGCAGTGATCAAGAGTCTCCGCCCCTGGGGACTTGGTCTTCCCGCCATCTTTCTCCAGTTACTTTCTCAGTGGAGCAAAGTCTGGCCTTGGCTGCACTTGCTGTCCTGTGCAGCTGACACCGGGAGAAGGTGCCAAGTCTGTCCCACTTCCTTCCTCCTTGCCCTCCACCCTTCCTATCCCATCCTAAAGCTTGTGCGGTGCCAGGTCCATTTCCACTCATGATGGGTAGACTGAGTCCCCACATGAGGAAGGGTACCTTTAAAAGGCATCAGAGGGAAAATCCACCAAGAGGGGGAGAAAGTACCTCAAAGCCCTTGATGGGAAAGTCCACTGAGAGGGGAAGAGTACCTCAAAAAAGGGTCTCTTCATGGAAAGGGACTTGGAATCTTGCCTTTTCTTTTTCCTAAATTTGAATTGGTCACTGTTTTCTTCATATAGTAAATTTCTGGGAATTACTAATGAAAAACAAGTAATAAGTGTAAATATATAATCTTCTGACTCCCTGAGCAGTGC
>VMDO01026061.1:0-27277 GCA_007922755.1 Pedetes capensis | reverse complement strand
TAAACTGGAAAAAGGACAGCCTCTTCAACAAATGGTGCTGGGAAACATGGTCATCCACATGCAGAAAAATGAAAGTGGATCCGCATCTCTCAATATACACGAGAGTTAACTCAAAATGGATAAAAGATCTCAACATAAAACCAGAAACTTTAAAACTCATAGAAGGCAAGATAGGCAATACACTCCAACATATAGGCATTGGAAAAGATTTCCTTAATAGGACCCCAATTGCTTTTTCTCTCTCTTGTTCAATGTCCAGCTTTCACAACCATATGATGCCACTGAAAATACCATGGCATGAGTCAGATGCACCTTCGTCTTCAATGTGACATGTTTGCTTTTCAATACTTTATAGAGATCTTTTGCCACAGCTTTTCCTAGAGCAATGCGTCTTTGGATTTCTTGACTGCTGCTTCCACGGGTGTTGATTATAGAGCCAAGCAAAGCAAAATCTTGGACAACCTCAATCTTTTCTCCATTTATTGTGAAGTTGCGTGCTGACCCAGTCGTAAAGATTTTTGTTTTGTTGATGTTTAGTCGTAACCCATATTGAAGGCTATGATCTTTGATCTTCATCAGTAAGTGTTTTAAATCCTCTTCATTTTCAGCAAGCAAAGTGGTGTCATCTGCATAACGCAGGTTGTTAATGAGTCTTCCTGCAATCTTGATGCCGCGTTCTTCCTCATAATGTCTAGCTTCTCGGATTATTTGCTCAGCGTATAAATTGAAGAGATAGGGTGAAAGTATACAGCCCTGACGCACACCTTTCTCAACTTTAAACCACTCAGTGTTTCCTTGTTCTATTCGAACAACTGCCTCCTGGTTCATGTACAGATTTCTCATGAGCACAATTAGGTGTTCCGGTATTCCCATTTTCCAAAGTGTTGTCCATAATTTGTTTTTTTTTTAGGTTGTTTGTTTGTTTGTTTTTAGGTAGTGGAAATTTTGTTTGTTTGTTTGTTTTTAGGTAGTGGAAATTTAAGAAGATAGAGGTTAGCTGGAGGAAGTAGGTAACGAGAGAAGTGCTTTTTTTTAACATAGTACAATTACTCAGAAAGATTTCTTGTTAAGCTTTTACAAATTCATTTGCACATCTTTAAATTTAACATCATTATTACATAATTAAAATAACTAGAAGGAAATAAGGAAAAATCATCTCAGAGTTCATGTTTCCAAGCATTCTAGAAAGATCCTGGTAACACAGTTTTATAGCTTGCAAGAGATAACATCATCATACTGTGACAACGAGTTTGCAGAAGTGCTTTCTAAGGCTATATCTGGTCCCTGATCCCTTCTCTCTCTTTCTGCTTCCTCTCCACCTTGAAATGAACAATATTCTCTTTCACATCCTCCTGCAACCATGATATTCTACCTCATCATGGATAGTGGAATTTTTAGGAGGTAGGACCTAGTGGAGAGAAGTTAGATCATTAGGAGCATCCCCTTAAGTGTGATATTGGAAACACAGCCCCTAACTCCTTCTATATTTGCTTTCTCAGCTGCCATGAGGTCAACAGCTTGCTCCTCCCTGCACACCCACACATGATGCACTGTGCCATCCCAGACCTACAGTATTGTGGCCAAATGACCATGGACTAAAGCCTCTGAAACCATGAACCAAAACAAATCTTTTCTTTTTGTAAGTTGATTATCTCTGTTATTTCATCATAATGATAAGAAACTGACTTTTTTCAGAAAGGAATTATTTCCTTAGTTTGTCTTATTCCTCTATTATTTATTATACAGATTCACCAACCAAAGGTCAGGTGTTATTTTCAGAGAAATTTCCCGATTTTTGTTATTGTTCCAATCAACTGTTTCCCTTGCTACATTCTGAATGTATTTGAATCAACTCCAGGAGTAGATTAAGGGAAACTAGCACACATAATCTTAATATCAACTTTGAAATAAACACAAATAAAAATATATTTATAGATTGGGAGTAATATAAATTTTACAGCTTACTGTGGGTTAAAATCAAAATATTTTTGAGCTCATGAGATCACAAAAGTCTAATAGCAGTTTAAGTGAGTTCTTAAAAGTATAAGTTGCAATTGACTTATTCACTATTATTTCAGCCCCTAAGAATGTTCTTTTGGAGTAAAAAGTGTACATACATAACCAATTTCTCTCCCTTATAAACTGATTTAGATTTCCATATGTTCCCAAGTCAGCATTTCCAGGTAGGAAAATGAGACTGAACATATGTTATTCTTTCTGTTACATATAATTGTTGTTGTTAGATGCCTTGAGTCAGTATCTGATTCATAATGACCCTACATACAACAGGTGAGACACTATTGTCAGTGCTTCTCTGTTATTTATAGGAGTTTCAGTGGCAGATTGATTTTTGTGAGTGGGTTTCTGGGTCCTTCTCCCAACCAAACAGCACCTGGTGTTCCCAGGCAGTCTCCCACCCAAGTACTAATAACCAAGTCTGACCCTGCTTAGCTTCTGAGATCTGACGGGATCGAATGCCACAGGGCTACGGCTTACAGGCATTATGTGTAACTAGCAATCATTATTAAATTTTTTCTTAAATAGTATCTCAGACACCATACTACATTCTGAGTCTTACTAAATAATTCCCATCAGAACATTATTAATATGATATAGAATAGATAGGATTAAGTAGAACCTAAAATATGAACATTTGTACATTATTGGATAGTAATTTCATAGTATTTGCAGTATTATGTGAAGAAAGTAAAAAGTAATTGCTCACCCTGCATAATCTTCTTTAGTGTAGTCTATATTTATTAATCTTTTATAAAAATAGTTTATGAAAATATTATTGCTTATGTAATACATTGTATAATCTAGCAAAAAATAACTGGCATGTATACAGATAATAATACAAAATGGAGACAGGCAGAGGGGCACAAGCCCATAACCCCAGCACTTCACAAGGCAGAGGCAAGAGGATTGCAAATTTGAGGCCAAAGGTAACTTGTGTTACTTAGCCAGACCCTGATTCAAAATAAATAATTCAAACACGTGCTGAGGGTACAGCCCACTAGTACAGCATTTGTAAAGTATGTGTGAGTCTCTGGGTTCATCCTCCAAGTACAAAGAAATAAAAAGAAGAGAAAAAGAAAAGAAAAAAGGAAGAAAGAAAAAGAAAAGAAACAAAGAATTTTGCTTTTCTATCTTTAAAATTAATATTTTACTAACTGTCATTGTACTCTTAATATTTATCAGCTTACAGCCCCAATCCCTTCAAAATAACCACAAAATTTTGGTAGGTTGTTGCCCCACTTGCATTTCAAAGATTAAATTTCAGAATGTCTAATTTTTAGCAATAGTAGGTGAATTAAAAATCAAATTTAAAATGAAAATATAATTGAGAATTCTTAAGTGATCCAGGCACCAAAATTTCTTGTATATCATCTTAGGAGAGAAACTCTATAAATCATCCTATTGGGTCCCCAAAACTTTTGATTCTGTCAAAAAGTTTAACTGTGATTAACCATGAAACTCAATCAGATGATCCTGTGGATGATTTGCAAGCCACACAACAGGGAAAGGAATATAACTGATTTCTTACACATTTCCAGAGATTTCTTAGGAAGAGAGTATGTGATTAGGGTAGGTGCAAGTGTTTTGTTTTGTTTTGTTTTGTTTTTTGTTTTGTTGTATTCAGTCTGTCACAATAAATTTAGTAGTAATGTTTTAAGTACAGAAAATTCTAATATATTAACAAATTACAAATCATCTCTATTAGCATAGGCAATTTACTGAAAAACAAAACAAAACAAATCAGTTGAAATAGAGTTTAAGGTATCACTTCAGACTTTTTAAAAAAGGAAAATATGAAGATAAATGTACTGTGTACTGGCTCAGCCTTTGACCTATGACATTTTTATGGCCTTAAGGTTTTCCCCAGTTATTGATAAATTTAAAAGCCAAATGACTGAGGGTTTTCTCCATTGTAAGTCAAATAAGCCTATATTTAATTGGAAATACAATATAGTTAACTAGAAGTATATAAAAACCTTGTAACATTCTTAAAAGAAACTCATAATTTATCAAGCACTTTACAAGGATTCCTAGGTTGAATAAAATCAATATTTAGACATGTAGTTCTTGCATATTGCTTATTGAATACTGGTCTTTTTCATTAGCCTGTATAATGTGCTTTGAAAAGACAAATGCATTTGTTATGCAAATTTAACATCATGACCTTAAGAAAATATTTGAATACACAAATTCTCGGGTAGAAATAGGATTTTTTTAATTTTTTATTTTTAGTTAAACTAAGATAAGCCCATGTGGTTACACTGAATGAAAAACTAGGACTAGAGATATAATTCAGTATTAAAGTTTGTGCTTAGCATACACAAGGATCTGGGTTAGATCTCCAGCACCACAAAATAAAAAATGTCATCTCTCCTACCAGATGTGGGTGATATAGCTGGCACTTGTCTGGTCTGTTCTCAACATCCTACAAACTTGCTTTTCCTTTATAATAATGCATTCAATGCCTCTAGGCATATACACAAAATATCAAACAAAGAAAAATAAATGTTTATTTTTAATCAAGGAAATGTGGCACATTTTAGCTTTTTAGAGTAATTAACTACAAATAAGTCATCGTAACTTAAGACTGTCAAAAGAAGAAGAGGAAAATGTTTCCTCTTATACCAAAATGTAGAGCAGAAAACTTCAACTTAATGCCTAGAAATTGTTGTTGTTGTTGTTGTTAGGTGCCATTGAGTCAGTGTCTAACTCATAGCAACCTTATTACAACAGAGGAAACACTATTGTGCTTTTATGTTATTCATAGAATTTTCAATGGCTGATTGTATTCTGAGAGTGGGTTGTTGGGTCCTTCTCCCAAGCCTACAGCACTTGGCATTCCCAGGTGGTCTCAAACCAAGTACTAACCAGGTCCCACCTGGTTTAGCTTCTGAGATCTGATGGGATTGGATGCCACAGTGGTACAGCTGCAGGCCCATAGAAATTGTGGGGTTTAGGTGCTGTCCAGTAGGATCCAACTCATAGCAACCCTGTGTATAATGGAATCAAACAATACACAAAAACATGATCTTATTTATGTTTAAGCCCATTATTACAGACACTGTGTCAATCCATCTGGTGGAGGGTTTTCCTTTGTTTCATTGATGTGCCATGCTCAGAAACATGATGTCCTTCTCCAGGGATTGGGCCCTCCTGACTATATGTCCAAAATATGTAAGATGCAGTCTAGCTATCCTTGCTTCCAAAGAGCACTCTGATTACAGGTCTTCTAGGACAGATCTGTTGGTATTTTGGGGAGTCCATGATATATTCAATAGACATCTCCAGCACCATAATTCAAAAGTGCCAATACTTCTTCTGTCTCCCTTATTCAATGTCCAGCTTTCACAACCATATGATGTGACTGAAAATATCGTGATATGAGTCAGGTGCACCATCATCTTTAATGTGACATATTTACTTTTCAATACTCTAAAGAGATTTTTTTGCCATAGATTTTCCCAAAGCAATGTGCCTTTTGATTTCTTGACTGCTGCTTCCATGGGTGTTGAGTGTAGCACCAAGTAAACCAAAATCATGGACAAATTCAATCTTTTCTCCATTTATTGTGAAGTTTCATACTGACCCAGTTGTAAGGATTTTTGTTTTACTGATATTTAGTCACAATCCATATGGAAAGATATGTAAGTGGGTATTTAATAAATATAGGTTAAATGACTGAAAGAAAAAAATATAAATGAGCAATAACAAATACCAAATAAATGTGGTTGGTTGATACAAACATAAGAAAGCTTCAGACTAATGATAAATAATCTGAAAATATCTTTGATTTGACCAGATGAATATTTCACCTTTTTAACTATGCAATGAGCAGGAAATGGACCTGACAGACTCTGGTCTTCCTTATCAGTAATAGGAAGGAATCGCTTAAGGAGATAACATGATATAGGCTCTAGAGAAACTGACTATGGCCTCTTGGAATGAAGAACAGAGAGTACTGTAATGTAAAGGAAATTATTATGGATGAAGAAAGAAAGAAAAATACATTGGCAGAGTTTATCAACAAACTCTGCTAAAGAGGGCTAATGTTTCAAAAACTGTTCTTTCTGGGAGACATAGTCAGATTGGCCAGGAGGCTCTCTGGTGAGGAGATCATTGGGATGTTTACTGATTCCCTTTATGTCCATTTTCTAGCTTTATTGAGGTATCGTCAGCAAATAAAGTGATATGTACATATGATTTTGCCTTTGCTCCATATGGGGCAAAGGCAACCTATGAGACACAGGATAACACATTTCAGTGCATCTACTTACTGGAAATGGGAGAAGGATGTGGCAATACACTCCCAAGGCAATTCTGAAACAATCAGTCATTGAAAACCCTATAAGGATTGTTATGAGTCAGACTCCATGGCACCTAACAACAACAGCAACAATAAACATATGTGCCTGTGATCCCAGTTTCTCAGGGTGGGTGGTAGAGGAAAGAAGATTGCAATTTTGAATCCAGAGGCAAACTGTGCAACTTAGCAAGACCCTGTCTCAAAATAAGAAGTAGAAAAGGGGCTGAGGGTGAAGCGCAGCTCAGGAAAAGAGAACTCGCCTAGTATGTGGAAAGCCCTGGGTTCAACCCGCTTTTACCAAAAAACAAAGTTATTGTGGCATAATGAGTAAGTAAATGTATCTATTTTAGTATAATTACCACAATCAAATTAGTTAAACTATCCATCATATCATGTACTATGTGTATGTGTATGTGTGTGTGTGTGTGTGTGTGTGTGTGTGTGCATATACATGTGGACATTTAATATTAAGCCACAT
The DNA here is from genome assembly GCA_007922755.1 of Pedetes capensis. Lineage (NCBI taxonomy): Eukaryota > Metazoa > Chordata > Mammalia > Rodentia > Pedetidae > Pedetes > Pedetes capensis. The sequence goes on along the minus strand of VMDO01026061.1, from coordinate 20,477 downwards.
AGCAAGTTTCAAGTATACATGATTAACTTATAATACAATGTCAACACGATGCTGTATAAACACCCACCAGAAGTTACTCATCTTAGAATTAAAGTTTATACCCTTCAATCAACATCTCCCTATCAAGCCTCTAATGGTTAAATTTGGTTGTCAACCTGTTTGGATTGAGACGTGCCTAGGACATAAGTACACTTCTGAACATGTCTGTGAAGGCATTTCCAAAGAGGATTACATAAACAAGGATAATTCACCCTAAATCTGAGTAGCATAATCCCATAGGCTCCCAGCCAATGCTAGTCTAAAAGCCTTCTATGTGTCTGCTTCCTGGCAATTATGTGAGCTGCTCTACCCTGCCAACACCTCCCTACCTTGATGGACTGAAACCTCAGAAATGGTGAGCCAAATAAATCTTTCTTCCCTTAAGTTGTTTTGCTCAGATATTTTGTCACAACTATGAAAAACTTACTAGGACAAACCCTCTTCCCTCAACTTATAGCAACCACCCTTCTACTATCTGCTTCTATGAATTTGCCTTTTCAGATCCCACATAAAAGTGAAATCATTCAGTATTTGTCCTTTTCTGTCTAACAATTCATTTAGCATAATATCTTTCAGTTTATTCCATGTGGTCATAAATGTCAGGTACAAAATGAAAGATTTCCTTCATTTTTATGTGGAGATATGGGAATCTTTGTACACTATTTCAAGATATGTCCTGAAATACAATGTTGTCAGTGATAGAATAATTTCCATATGCCTACAAGGAAAGCCAGTTAATATGACTATTATTCAAATTTATGCACCCACCACTAAGGCTACAAATGAAGAAAGGGAAGACTTTTACTAGCTTCTGCAATCTGGAATAGATCAAACATGCAATCAAGACATACTGATAATCACTGGTGACTGGAATGCAAAGGTTGGAAACAAAGAAGGTGGCTCAGTAGTTGGAAATATGGTCTTGGTGACAGAAACAAAGAAACTGGAGATTGCATGATAGAATTTTGTCAGACCAATGGCCTGTTCATTGCAAATACATTTTTTCAACATCATAAATGGAGACTATACACAGGGACTTCACCAGATGGAACATACAGGAATCAAATTGACTACATATGTGGAAAGAGACAATGGAAAAGCTCTATACAAAATGTCAAAACAAGACCAGGTGCTGACTGTGGACCAGACCATCAACTTCTCATATGGAAGTACAAACTGAAGCTGAAGAAAATTAGAACAAGTATACATAGCCACGGTATCACCTTGATTATATCCCACCTGAGTTCAGAGTCCACCTCAAAAATAGGTTTAATGCATTAGACACAAATGATAGGAGACCAGAAGAGTTGTGGCATGACATAAAAGATATCATTCAAGAAGGAAGCAAAAAGTTGTAAAAAGACAAGAAAGAAAGAAAAGACCAAATTACATGTCAAAAGAGGTAGTAGAACTTGCCCTTGAACGTCCAGCAGCTAAAGTAAAAGGAAGAAATAATGAGGTTAAGCAATTAAACAGAAGATTTCAGAAGGCAGCTCAAGAAGACAAAAACAAATATTATAATGACATGTGCAAGGAGCTGGAGGCAGAAAACCAAAAGGGAAGAACACGCTCTGTGTTTCTCAAGCTTAGGGAAGTGAAGAAAAAATTCAAGCCTTGAGTGCCAATAGTGAAAGATTCTACAGGGAAAATATTAAATGATACAGGAAAAATCAAAAGATGGGAAGAATACACAGAGTCATTATACAAGAAAGAATTGGTAGATGACCAACCATTCCAAGCGAATGCATATGAAGAGGAACTAATGGTGTTGAAGGATGAAGTGGAAGCTGCCTTGAAAGAACTGGTTAAACACAAGGCTTCAGGAATTGATGGGATACCATTAGAGATGTTTCAACAAACAGATGCAGCACTGGAGGTGTTAACATGTTTGTGCCCACAGGATTGGAAAACAGCTACCTGGCCAACTGACTGGAAGACATCCATATTTGTGCCAATTCCCAAAAAAAGGGGATCCAACTGAATGTGCAAACTATCAGACAATATCATTAATATCACACACCAGCAAAATTCTACTAAAGATCATTCAGAAGCGACTACAGCAGTATATAGACAGGGAATTACCAGAAAATCAAGTGGGATTCAGAAGAGGGCGGGGAAGCAGGGACATCGTTGCTGATGTCAGGTGGATATTAGCTGAAAGCAGAAAATATCACAAGGATGTCTATCTATGTTTTATTGACTATGCAAAAGCATTTGATTGTGTGGATCATAACAAACTATGGATAACACTTCAGAAAATGGGAATACCAGAATACCTAATTGTGCTCATGAGGAATCTGTACATGAACTAGGAGGCAGTTGTTGGAATAGAACAAGGAAACACTGAGTGGTTTAATGTTGAGAAAGGTGTGCATCAGGGCTGTATACTTTGACCCTATCTCTTCAATTTATACGCTGAGCAAATAATCCGTGAAGATGGACTTTATGAGGAAGAACACGGCATCAAGATTGGAGGAAGACTAATTAACAACGTGCATTATGTAGGGAAAAATTGGGAGGAAATTGGCAAAAACTCCCAAACTGGGAAAATGGCGTTTGAATATCTGGTTTGTAAGTTAGAGATCTAGGGAAAATGAAAGTAACTTGGTGTCACGTTTGTACAAAACCCTTCCTGATTGGACAATTGGACTGAAAGCTGATTGGCTCAGGCCATTCCATGGATGAGCTACATAAAGAGCTGCACTGCAGCAGCTTGACCTTTTTGGCACTGCTTTTTATTCCTCTTTAGACTCCCCTTTCTGCACCTTCTCGCCCGTTCCTGCCCGGACCACCGATGAGGAAATGCCTCTCCCACTGCTCTCCCCCAGAACTTTGGTGAGGAAAGAATGCTCTCCCGTTGCAATCCTCAAGAAGGAAAGGAACCTGCTCTCTGTCTGATCACCAAGGAAGCAACAGCTGTCTCCTCCTGACCACCGAGATGACCAACACAGGTGTTTGCCCCTGGAAGGCAAAAGTGCCTGAGGCTTTTCCTTTCTCCCGTCTCCGCTGGGGTTCCGAGGGCTGCAGGAGTCTGTGCCCCTCACCTGAGGGTCCCGAGTGAATTGTGTTTAGTATCTGTGTGCGCAGCGGCGCAGCCCATCTGAGCCTCCAGGCCGGATCAGGAGTCGCGAGGCCCACATAGAGTTGGTGCCTGAACATGGGGCCCAACATAGTTGGCGCCCGAACAGGGACCTCACATAGAAGTGGGGGACCCACATGGAATGTGAATAAAGATCCTCATCCTGAGAAGGGACCCCAGAAAAGGAGAAACCCCATCCTGAATGGGGAACAGAAAGGAAAAGCAGAAAACCCTATCCAGAGAAGGGTACTTGGAGGAGGAGTAAAAACAGCTGTGCTTCACGGAAAGCCAAACAGGAGGCCGAGGCTGTGAGGACAATGAGCAGGGACTCTGATCAATGGATGGAAGGTCAACGGGTCCATCTGCAGCAACAGAAGTAAGCGCCATTTTGGGAGAGCACGTGGTCAAGCATAGGTGTATGCCGCCCCAGGCAGGGACCCTAAGTCTGGGGACCAATCTGCACAGGTGCATAGGGGAGGCATACACTTAGGAAAGACCCAGAGAGAGCATAAAGAACGGAACCTCCTGGCAACTGGAAGATATAGGAAGGTGAAAAGCGGCTTGGCAGGGCCAAAGCCTAACATAAAAAGGAGGCCAAGAGCTTTTGTTAGAAAGGGCCCAAGAAAGGTCTATGAAGGGGCCAAAGGGCACCGAGGAAAGGCAGGAAAGGAGCCTGCCACAAAGAAAAGGATCAAAGGGCTCTAAGGAAAGGCAGGAAAAGGACCTGCCGAGGAAGGGAGGATAATAGGAGAAACCAAGAACCATAGTGTACCTCCCATGAGTTAAATAAAAGCGATAGCCATGGGAAGCAACAAAAGTAAAATCTCGAAAGAGCAATGGAAAAGCCTAAAAGCCCAATTAAAACAGGGTGTACAAAAGGTGAACAAAAAGGAAGCATGAAAGTTTTGGAAAGAGGCACTAGCAATAGCACCATGGCTAGCCGTGGAGGATTTAGAGAAAATAGAGGTATGGGAAGAGGTTAATGAAGTACCTAGAGCAGCTGTGTGCAGAGGAAATAGTAATGTGTCGCCGGCATTATTTAAAGGGCTTGTGGCACTTAGACAGAGCCATGAAAAATGGCAGGAAAGCGCCAGTGAGAGACACGTGGCGCAGGCCAACATGGCGCTGGATATAGCAGAGGTACTTCAGGTGCTGAAGGAAGTTATTCAAATTAGGGAGGCAGGACCCCTGAGAAGGGAGGGGCTTCCATCTAGAGCTGGACCTCGGAAGGCGGAACTTCCCGATGAAGTCAGACCTCAAGGGGAGGGGCTTAGGACGGAAGCCAGACCCAAAAGAGGGGGACTTCCCCTGCCACTGGAAATGAGGGAGGAGCTTCCGGCAGAAGCACACCCCCAGGAAGTATGCTCAAGGGGCTTGCTGTATCCGAGCCAAGGTCAACTTGTCCTGGCAAGCACAGGGCCTTCGACAGGACAGCCTATAGGCATAGGCAGTTATGGGCCACAGGCATACCCAGTCAATGTAATACCAACTCCAGAGCGCCCACAAATGTGGTACCCATATGAGTCCAAGGACTTAAAGGACTTAAGGGCGGCTGTTAGGGAGGATGTACCACACTCCCCATGGATGAAAACACTCTTTAACAGTCTCGCTGTTAGGGCAAACACTCCGCAGGATTGGAGAGACCTAACAAGGGCAGTCCTTCCAGGGCCCACTTTCATCCAATGGGAAGCTCTATACCAAGATGAATATAAGCAGCAAGCAGAGAGAAACGCCCGGACGGGGGCAGATATTGGAGTGGACTGCTTGTTAGGAGAAGGACCTATATACTCAATGGTTACAAGGCAAGCAATGGGGCCGGCACATTCATTTGACCAAATAAGAATATGTGCACAGAGAGCATGGGATAGGCTACCAAGAGAAGGGGCGCCACCAAGTTTAGTGTCGCTCAGACAGAGGCAAAATGAACCATTCGTGGACTTTGTTGACAGGGTCAATAAGAGTCTGGAGCATAAGGTCATTCATGAAGGTGCAAAAGCAGAACTGTTAAAGCACTTCGTGTGGGATGGCATGTCCAGTGACTGCAGGCAAGCCTGCCAGGGCCTAAAGAATGGGACCCTGGAGGATTGGATTGTGGCTGTGCAGGATGTGGGTTCCACGAACCAAACTGCCACAGTCATGGCCAGGGCCTTCACCAACCAAGCAGTGGACAGCATTGCTAAGGCCTTCACCGCAATTCCAGAGAGATTCAAAGACAGGAGACCCGGCAGATGTAATAACTGCAGGGAGAAAGGACATTGGTGTCGGGAATGCCCAAAAAGGCAGGAAGGGCCCAGAATAGAGAGGAGGGAGGAACAATCTGAGGAGAATAACAATAGGCCTCGTGGTCCATGCCAGCAATATGGCAAAATGGGCCACACTGAGAAAATGTGCTGGTCTAGGTACCATAGGGATGGCACACCCCTCCACAAGCCTTTAAACAGGGTGGGCTGCCTTCTAGCCCAGCCACAAAGGAAGGATAAGGAAAGGCCACAGGAATAGATAACGACCAGACCCAGAGAAATAAAACAGAGACCTCCAGAGAACACAAGTAAGGACAAGAACAAGGAAAAGGAAAAGCCACAGGGAGACAGTGACAGGCTCCAGGTGTACTGGACTGTGCCCATGGAGGCAGGACTAAAACCCAAAACTGATGCTTCAGCAAATAAAAAGGCTGTAGTTATGATTTAAAAAATTTAGGATTGCTGAGTAACAAAGAATCAGAAATGGCAGGATCTGACAAAGTACCTATGTTAAAGGAAGAACATCAATTAGTTAAGACCTGTTTTGTACAAACAAATCAAAAGGATCAATTGACTAATTTTATAAAAGATGACAATATTGAAGAAAGTAAATATAGAACAGAAAAGCTCAAATGTAAGTCAAAGGAGCTCAATGGTGAAATGGACAAAATGATAAATGTCAAAGGTGTATGTTCTAATGATGGGTTAACTCTTGTTAACGAATCAACTGTAAAATGTTCTTGGTGCCTTTTATGACATTCTAAGGACAAGTTGTTAGATGTAATGTCTTGTCGGCACAAGTTTTGTATGGATTGTTTACAGCCATACCTAACAGAAAAGACCTCTCCAGGTGCAATAGATATTCCATGCATGAACAATATAAAGCCATATGTAAAAGGTATTACTTCTGTAATAGAGTGGACTGATGGAAATTACAATCAGATGACATATGATGTTAAGGAATATAAGAAAATGGTTTTCAGTCTAAATCTGTCAAATTGTAAATTTTGGGAAAAGGAACCTTGGAGCCAAGAGGCCCTTGCTGATGTTCCTATTGAAATTAATTCAATAACATTGTATAAGTTTGCATCTTCGATAGTAACTATGATGCCTTTAAAAATTAACGTTCCTACTAAGTCAACATTTGTCAAGGATACTGTTCTGACTTCTTTCTATAAGGGCTATGAAATCTTAATGGATAATGAGGAAAAAATAAGAGTTAAAAAAGACAAGGAGCCTAAGAGAGCCCTTATGGCACCAACAATTGTGAGAGTAACCCATAGCACAGGTATTCCCTACAACCCCCAGGCACAGGCCATAGTGGAAAGAGCCCACAAAACTTTAAAACAACAATTAGAAGAAGAAAAGGGGGAAGGAAAGGGGAGTACCCACTCAGTGTAATACTTAGTAAAGCCTTAACAACTATCAATATACTTAATATTCAAAAACATGAAAATAGGCCCAGAATGAAAAAGCACTTGGGACAGATGCCAAGGCCACCGGAAATTTTGGTTTGATGGAAGGACCCTCTCACTGGAAAGTGGAGGGGGCCCGACATGTTACTAACCCAAGGCCGAGGTTCAGCATGTGTTTTCCCACGGGGGGAGGACAAGCCAATTTGGATCCTGGAGCGAAATGTCTGGAGAGCAAAGGACACCGAGGGTAGTAACACCAAAAAAGGGGACAAGGACTTGGACAATGAGCCACAAACTTCCAAATGCCCAGGGAACCATCGCAGAAGAGGGGGCACGAAGAATGTAAGGGCTGATGGATGGAGTGGCAAAACTGAGAACAGCTCAAACAATGAACCCAAAAGCAATAATGGCAGCAGAAAAAACCACCAAACTGGGTGAGGCCACAAAAAGAAAAAAGGGAGCAATGTCAAAAAAATTAAAAAGGGTACCCTAACACTGTTAATAATGGTGCTCCATTGGCAGCATCTGCCATGGCAACGGCAACAGCTGTGGAGCCAATTATGGTAAAAGAGGTAAATGTAACAGAGGTAAATGATGCCAAAAATAACAGCTGTGTGTATTGGGTGTATGTACCCAACCCGCCACTCATCAGGGCGGTTACTTGGGACGACGCACCGGTAACTATTTATGCCAATGAAGTGCCATGGGTAGTGGGACCTTACAACCCAAGAGGCCCACTAAAGCCAGAGGAGGAGGTAAAAGTCATCAGAAACTATAATATGGGAAGTGAAAATGTGCCTATATAGGGGAAAAGGAAAGGCACTGCTTGACAGTGGTCAATAAGATCTGGCCAATGTCAAACAAGGAGAGATTTTATGTTCCAGCATTTGGGTCAAGGAAAGCCAAAGAGGTGCCATTGGATGCTAAAAGGCATGGATCAGAGCCCATATAAATAGAGTAATTATATAAAGAAAATGAGGGTGTTTGTGAAAGTCCTCGAGAAAAAATGGGGTGGTAACACACAGGTTTAGTGAAAGGTCTCGTAGAATTGGCACATGCATTGTTAAAAGTATGGTATGGACTACAAACTGATCCCACCTTCACTCCAGGTAACAGAAAAGGCACCTCCACAAGTACACCTGTGGAAGTTGATGGCTACAATTAGATCTCCTTGGGCAGTAAGCACTTCAGACCCTGGTAAAAAGGCTAGAATGAAATTAAGAACTTGTGTAAGACTCCTATATGTAATGTTAAGAGGGGAGACAAAATGGAACAAGATGGATGGGTCAATCTTTTGTAAACAATGTAAATTTTATACCTGTGCAAAATACCTCTTTGAATGTGGATTTTAAAAAAGAAAACATCTATTTGTTATGTGTAAGAAAGGGAATTTGGGTACCAGCTAGACAACATCAACCATGGCAAGACTCACCAGCCTTGTCCTTGCTCCAGGGAATTGTTAAAAGACTTTTAAAACTACTCTTTTATATATTATGATTATTGCTGTATGCCTTATGATTATAATTGTATGTATAGTCACCAGGAGAGTTCAAAATGTAAAATGTAATGTAAATGATCAGGACCTAAAACATTCTATAATGGTACAATTATTCAGAGAACATGTCCATCAAATTAAAAAAATTAAAAGAAAAAGAGGGATGTGTAGGGAAAAATTGGGAGGAAATTGGCAAAAACTCCCAAACTGGGAAAATGGCGTTTGAATATCTGGCTTGTAAGTTAGAGATCTAGGGAAAATGAAAATAACTTGGTATCATGTTTGTACAAAACACTTCCTGATTGGACAATTGGACTGAAAGCTGATTGGCTCAGGCCATTCCATGGACGAGCTACATAAAGAGCTGCGCTGCGGCAGCTTGACCTTTTTGGCAATGCTTTTTAGGCCTCTTTAGCCTCCCCTTTCTGCACCTTCTCGCCCGTTCCTGCCCCAACCACCGATGAGGAAATGCCTCTCCCACTGCTCTCCCCCAGAATTTTGGTGAGGAAAGAATGCTCTCCCGTTGCAATCCTCAACAAGGAAAGGAACCTGCTCTCTGTCTGATCACTGAGGAAGCAACAGCTGTCTCCTCCTGACCACGGAGATAACCAACACAGGTGTTTGCTCCTGGAAGGCAAAAGCACCTGAGGTTTTTCCTTTCTCCCTTCTCCGCCGGGGTCCCGAGGGCCACAGGAGTCTGTGCCCCTCACCTGAGAGTCCCGAGTGAATTGTGTTTAGTATCTGTGTGTGCTGCAGCCCAGCCCGTCCGAACCTCCAGGCTGGACTGGGAGGCGCACCCCACACATTATGCAGATGACACAACTCTGTTTGCTGAAAATGAAGAGGATTTAAAACATTTACTGATGAAGATCAAAGATCATAGCCTTCAATATGTGTTACGACTAAACATCAACAAAACAAACTTCACAATAAATGTAGAAAAGATTGAGGTTGTCCAAGATCTTGCTTTGCTTGGCTCTATAATCAACACCCATGGAAGCAGCAGTCAAGAAATCAAAAGATGCATTTCTCTAGGAAAAGTTGTGGCAAAAGATCTCTTTAGGCTATTGAAAAGCAAAGAAGTCACATTGAAGACAAAGGTGCGTCTGACTCATGTCATGGTATTTTCAGTGGCATCATATGGTTGTGAAAGCTGGACATTGAACAAGAGAGACAGAAAAAGAATTGATGCTTTTGAATTGTGGTGCTGGAGACCTCTATTGAATATACCAGGGACTGCCAAAAGAACCAACAGATCTGTCCTAGAGGAAGTACAACCAGAGTGCTCCTTGGAAGCAAGAATGGTCAAACTGCGTCTTACATATTTCGGACATATAGTCAAGAGAGATCAATCCCTGGAGAAGGACATCATGTTTGGGATAGTGGCAGGTCAATGCAAAAGAGCAAACCTCCCCACCAGATGGATTGACAAAGTGTCTGCAACAATGAGCTTAAACATTAATAAGATCGTTTGCCTGGCACAGAATCTGCAAGTGTTTCGATCTGCTGTACATAAGGTCGCTATGAGTCGGACTCAACTCGACGGCACCTAACAACAACAACAACAAATCTATGTGTTACTATTGAAAGAAGTAAAAACATGGACATTTGTTTGAATGCATGTAAGGGATATTTAATGAGTATAAAATTATTTTATAAATTAATTCTCAATATCCTCTCAAGTAGTGAAATATCAAAAATATATAAATAATGGATTGTATTTCATATGGAATTTTGCCTATCAAAAACAAATCCCATGGTTGTACATCTGCTTTTCAGACAAAATTTCACTTCTAAATGTAGTAGGTTATTTTTATTTATGAATAAGCATTTCTAAGAATGAATGTGAGTGATTTTCACTGACTACCCTCATATACATAGTTGAATGATAATTTCTCTGGTCTTCAATAGGGAATGTTTTCTAACCAGAATTGCATGCATTATCTATCTAGGATACTCTTTTTTGAGATAAATTATATGAAATGTAAAATTAGCCTTTCAAAATCTCCTTTTTGCAGAGAAATGCTGGAAGGAATGAAGCCAGGAGGGAAGGAAGGTAGGAAGGAAGGGAAGGGGAGGGGATATAGGATAATTGTAGGGAAGAAAGAAAGGAAGAAAAAAAGAAAAGAGCAGTCTAAGTGGTATTTCATACAATCTTGAAAACTAGTCAATACTCTGTCTTCCTTGAAATAGTGAACACTCTTTAGTACCTGGATTGTTCATGGTCCCACAATCTTGTTCATTTCCTCAGAACACATGCTCCATATTGACAACTTTTGTTTTACTGATTCCCACATTAACATTATTACCTGCTGTTTTAATTCTCTATCACAGTTTTGGCAAATCCCTACAAATGTAATGATGTACAATACAAATTCATCATTTTACAGTTCTGTATATTAGAAATCCATAAAATCTCTCATTGGTCTATGATGAAAATGATTACAGGGCTGAATTCCTTTCTTGAGACTCTAGGGAAGTCTCTCTGTCTCTCTGTCTCTCTCTGTCTCTCTCTCTCTCTCTCTCTCTGTGTGTGTGTGTGTGTGTGTGTGTGTGTGTGTGTGTGTCTCCCCCTCTCTTTCTCTTTCTTTTTTTTGTAATTTCTAGAGTCTATCCATATTCTTTAGCTCATGGTCCCAACCCTCTATCTTCCAAACCTACAATAACAAATCAATTTTTTTTTGCCTTGCATACTTAGACCTTCTTCTCTCCCCCTCTTCCACTTTTAAGGAACATGTGATTACACTGGGCCTACCTGAATAATCCAAGATAATATTTCTATTAAGAGTCAGCTTATTGTCAATCTATTTTCCTTTCATGATGTAATATTTCATATTTATAGATTCCAACGATTAGTACATTGGCATCTTTTAGTGCCAATGGGGCTATATTCTGCTTAGTTCACTTACCTTCTGTGTCATATTCTGTTTTGTTAATACTACCTTTCATATTTGAGCCTAGAAGCTTTTCCTATTAGCTTGAGACATTTTGTTTCTCAAATTAGGTACCTTAGTCAAAACTTTGTATATTTCTGTGCCTTCTACTTTTGGAATTCAGAAGAATTCACCAACTGTTTAATATTGTTACAAAATGTTATTATAACTTTTATCTTACATTCTATAATATACAAAGAAATCATGCTGCATAATATCCATTCCTCCTATCATAGGATTTTATTTAAAGGATAGCCTCATATCAAAATTATAAATATATATTTAGAAATGTAGATATTCTGATCCTGTCCAAGATTTAGCAAATAAGAGTATTTAGAGATGGAACTCAAATTTAAAGTGCTCAAAATGCGATTCTAATATGTAACTAGGTCCAAGAATCCCGCATTATTTTATGCAGATAAATTTTAAAATTAGATTATCTTTCTTCCATATACTAGATTGACATTTTGCTAAATGAGATTGTGTTTCCCTTCCTCATGATATGTTGGTTCAATATATTTTCAAATGGTACACTGTCTGATATTTATGCTGAACAAAAAGTTATCTTGATTTTGAAAATAGCCTTATACTCCTAATTTCAACATCCAAACATATAAAAAAGGATAATGAGTTGGTTTTCAAACCAACATACAAAGAAAAATAGTCTTCAAAGTCCATAAACAACCTACAATTCACTTACAGGGTGAGGATGGTATTAAAATACAGGATCGGAAGCATTTCATTATGTGTTTGCTGAATAGCTTTTCATTACCATACGGCAGGTTCTGAATGTAGCAGTTGGGATAAATACCATAAATGGCCATTATGAAAAGCACTCAATGTTCTCATGACCCAAATTAAGCCTTTTGTTGGACAGAAGTGAGGAACACTTTTTATTTAGGCTGCATTTCTAAAACATGCGTGGTTGTATTAAATCTAACCTATATTTACAAGGGTGCTGAGCTTCAACACAGGATTACTTCAAATGTACTTTCATTTGCAATTATAAAATAAATGGTTTGTAGAACTGAAATTATTTTTAAAAGGTCAGTCAAATTTTATTTTAATCAGAAATGGTTTTGATTTGCTAAGGATTATCTTCAAAAACCATATTTGCTAATATCATCTGTTGAGATCGGAAAAAATTCAGCAACAGTGATTTTATTCCCTTACATGTTCACAAGTTATCTATAATAACATTCTCCTCTATACATTCTGTTCTATAGTTTGTCATAGAAAAATGTTATAAATTTTGTACTGTGATATCAGAAAAACAGTGTCGTTTTTGAGTTTAAGTAAGACAACTTTGTGGACATAATTAAATTTCAAAATATTCTAAGTAGATTCAAAAAGAAACCACAGTTCAACCTTTAAGAAAATAACACATAGCATTTCTCTATTTGAAATGTTATGATTTCCAGTGAAAATCACAAAGAATGTTAAAAGCACTGAGAAATCTCAAAGAAGAGAATGTTGTTGTTGTTAGGTGCTGTGGAGTCAGTGTCCAACTCATAGCAACCCTATGTACAACAGATGAAATACTATTATTGTTGCTTCTGTTATTCATAGGATTTTCAATAGCTGGTCATTTTTTGTTTGTTTGTTTGTTTGGGAGTGGGTTGCTAGATCTTTCTTCCAAGCCTTCAGCACCTGGTGTTCCCAAGTGGTCTCCCATGCAATTATTAAATAGGCCCAACCCTACTTAGCTTCAGATGTTTGATGGGATCTAACACCACAGTGGTACGGCTACAGGCTGAGAAGAGAATAGAAAATATCAAAGAAAATGTACAGATGGTGTGAATGCTGATTATGAAATGCTACAAGATCAAAGAAATGTGGGGCACTTGAGGAATTACTTTTAAAAACAGGTTGATGATATTACACATTTAAAAAAAATAAGCAAAGTGAGTAAAACACTTAAGACAGGATTGTCATAAGACATTAATTTGCTTTTGTCCTAATTAAGTAAATGCTCACGGAAAAAGAAAATGACCTCATAGTTGTAAGTGATTAGTTTAGGTTGATCCTCATATTTAAACCAAAATCTTTTTCTTACTATTAAAATGTAGTGTTTAATATTGAAAATATATGTTCTACTGGAAATAATTTGTGCTTGAAATAATTTACTTACAGATAACAAATAAATCTGGAATAAGATCCTCATTTAGGGGTCAAAATATTAAAAACAAATTTTTTATCTTCCAACAGATGAAAGCAAACTTACTGAAAGGTGATGCCCAAGTGCAATCTTTACCAGAATCTGAATAATCTAATTCTTTGTTCTGAGGATGTTGGTCTGTTAGAAACAAAAGGATAGAAATGAAGACTCATAGTCAAACTATCTAATGTGCTTCAGCTCCTCTTCACTATTTGCCTGGCAGGTAGTATGGACTCTGTCCTCAGAATGCTGGGATTCAAATTACTACTCTTGGACTTAATCACTGTATAATAGGCAAGTGTCTAAGACAACTTCTAAGGGTCCTCACCTTTTGGTACTCATGCCCTTGTGCAATCTTCTTCCCTGGAATGTGGGCTCCACCTAGTAACTCAAATTGAGTGAATACAATGCAGCAAAATGTATGGAATGTCACTTCCATGCTTAAAATACAAAAGACCCTAATTGCCATCTTGCAACAGAATATCTCTATTGTCTTCTCAATTATGATTTGATGAAGCAAGCTGTCACACAGAGGTCCAAACGCCAAGGAACGTAGACTGACCACCAACCCACAGCAGTTTCCATGGACTTGAATATTGCCAACCACCAATCAATGAGCTTACAAGTAGATAGTTCTCCATCTGAGACCACAAGTGAGACTAGGATCCCTTAAAAGCCCTCACAATTATTACTGCTTCTTGAGTAACATGAAAGAAGAGAACTTAAGCATGACTAGATTCACAGTCCACACAAACCGTCGGTATTAAATTGATGTACCAAAGTGTTATAGAAATTGTTTTAAGGCTCTAGATAACTGATACATGCAGTGTAACTGTTGGAGAAAAAAATAAAGGCCAATAGAAAAAGATTAAAGAACTGAGAACTTTCACCAACCTGCGATAAAGTACAATGTCCTTCTCCCACTTACATCTCCATCTACTTCGCTAATTTCAATTATTAGAGGATTCACTGAAGGAAAATATTATAACAAGAACAGATAAAAAAGAAAGTATGTGTGGTGCAGTATAAAGAACTTCAGTTTGTCCAAACAAGAATTTATGGAGGAGATGGGGTATTAATTAAAAGATAAGTTTGACCTGTCAGTAGTGTAACACTAGCTCTCTCCAGAAGTTGTCATGCTGTGCTCAGTTATGAGCTATATCATGTCAATTCCAAAGGGGTCTGAGGACAGGAGGACACCAAAAAGGTAGTCCAATAAGTTATCACACCTGATAAATCTTTGAATGTCAAATCTGCTCATATTTATGCACCAACCAGTGGCAATTAGTACAGAATGAGACTAAGAGGATAGAAGAAGATATAGGGATATGGCCTAGAAATGAAGGAAAAGGACACTGCTCTGAGTCTGAGTGGCTCGAGGCTTATCTAGCCTACCTCAAGGCCTGACCTAACTTCACCCTGTTTGGCCCCTCAAGATGGCTGGTTAGCCAGAGATGAGTAAGATTCCTCAAGGGAGAAACAACCTAAGATAGGAACAGTCGCAGAAGGACCATTTGAATGCGAATGGTTCACTGAACTTAAGCCCATGAAACCAGTGCAAAGTGGCTAAAATGGTCCCTAATGGCTTGCTGTAGACACATCTAGTTTGAGCCTTGAGACCAAGCCCCAGGAAGCCAAGCCCATTTGGTAAGGCAAGATGGTCCGACCAACACAGCCAGGGCATGTCACTCCTCAAATTTCAGGCTACATCACATCACCTGATGTCACCTAATTGGCTAATCCAAAATGTCATACAATCATCACAGATTCTGATTGGTTCATAGGATTTATAAGCACTGTACACAGGCACTCTCTCCTGCACGCCCATTCCATCAGGTCATCGTTAAGATGACAGGTCTTCAGAAGCAACCACTGAGAAAAGTCTTCAGGGAGAGAAGAGCCAAGAGAGCCTTTGCAGAGAACACTCGAAGAGTAGCTGTGAGTATAAATCTCTGAGTCGTCTCTCCAGGGGTCTTCTGAGTGTGGCTGTGAGGGTAATTCTCCAAGCATAGCTGAGCTATCCACCATCGCAGAGAGCACCCTTGTGAGCTGTAATACTTAAGAGCAGTAACAATTAAGTCAAGAGCTGTTTCCAGAAGACCTCCTGGAGTCATTCCTGACTCTGCCCCACTCACCCAATCCCGTGAGTCCCCAGAGAGTGTGTGTGTAGCTCCAAATCCAGACCCACTCAAGAGGAGGCCCACAAGAGGAGGGATTTTCAGTTTCTTTCTCAGAGTCCCAGTGGGGAAATGCAGTTGCAGGATGAAGCTACTCAGAATGGTCAAATGCAGAATGGTCATATGATTAAATTAAAGATAGGAGATGAGTTTATATTCAGATTGAGTGAAAGGTCATTATTACATAGCAGACCTAGCAAGACCTGTCATATGTTCTACTTATTAAGAAAGACTCTAAATTCATCCACCCTGGGTTTCCAGGGACTTATGGGCTTGGCAATACTGTGCATAAAGATAGTGAGTATTTGGTATAAGTAAGGGAAAGCATATTCTGACATAGATTCTCATGAGGAAATTAAATCTTCAACATTTTCATCAATTCTCTGAATTACTGTATCCCAATACATGGAAAAATGTCAAATTAATTCCTCATGTATTTCTTCTATAGCAAAGTATATTGGGAATTGTTGTTGTTGTTGGGTGCCATAAAGTTGGTGTCTGACTCATAGGAACCCTAAGTACAACAGCTGAAACACAATTGTCATTGTTTCTCTGTTATTCAAAGCATTTTCAATAGCTGATTGATTTTAGGGAGTGTGTTGCTGGGTCCTTCTCCCAAGCCTACAGTTTCTGGTGTTCCCAGGAGGTCTCCCATCCAAGTACTAACCAGGCCCAACCCTGCTTAGCTTCTAAGATCTGACAGCATCGGATGCCACAGTGGTATGGCTGCAGGCCACAATGGGAATTAGTGGTTAAAAATATGGTAGCATGACACTAAGGATACAATCATGTCTTTTTTGTTTCTGTTTCATTTAGTGTGCCTTCTAAAATATAGTATAGGGGAATTTTAATAGATATATCCAAAAGTAGTGCCAAATGAGCCATAGTTGAACAGGAATTGTATTAACCCTTGTTACTTTTTAGTTGGGCAAGTTACAGAAAAAGCTAATCATGTCACTTAAGTATTTGAAAGTGAATCATAGTCTTTTTCAAAATATTTTGATTGTATACATGTTTTATTTTCTGCTTTATTAGTAAAGGTTGGTGGGGTATAGAGTAATATATCATTTGCAACTATTATATCACTTTTGGTTAAACGTTCATCAACTTACAAAGTTTATGGAACCTCTTGACAAATATATATTAAAACTCATATGCATATATGGCTTATATTCACCTATTTTCCCCATGTATTTATGAAGTTGCATCATTTACATTGAGATTATTGTCTCCCCCTTTATCCCTTTACATTGCTTCTCCTCCACTTCTCACTCTACACAACCTTTGCTTCCCTTTGCTAGTTCCCTCCCTCCTTTCTACAGTTTATATTTTCCCTTCTTAGCTAAGTCTGATTGTTCTCTTTTATATATCTACTTATGTATGGGCTTTTTCTTCCTTTAAGTAAGATTCAGCTCCCATGTATGAGTGGGAACATAAGATATTTCTCTTTTTGAGCCTTTATTCATTCATATAAGATGATAGTCACCAGGTCCATCCAATTTGGTACAAAACACATTATTTCGTTCTTTTTAAATGTTGAATAATATTCCAACAATTTTACCCATTCTTCTGCTGATGGGCATCTTAGTTGGTTCCATATCCTTGCTATTGTGAAGAGTGCTGCATTAAATATTGGGATTCAGGTGTCTCTGTGGAATGATGACTTGTCTCTCTTTGGGTATAGTCCTAGGAGTGGTATAGCTGAGTCATATGTCAGTTCTATTTTTAGTTTTCTCAGGTATCTTCATATTGATTCCTAACATGGTTGAACTAATTAACAGTCCTACCTGCAGTATAAAAATGTTCCTTTTTCTCCACATCCTTCCCAATATTTGTTATTATTTGTTTTGTTGATTGTGGCCATTCTCACTGGAGTTAGGTGGAACCTCAGTGTTGTTTTGATTGGCATGTCCCTAATAGGTAGGGATATTGAGTATTTTTTCATGTGTGTCTTAGCCCTATGAAATTCTTCATTTGAGAACTGCCTGTTCAAGTCCTTTGCCCATGTGTGTATTGGGTTATTTGTTGTCTTGAGATTTGTTTTCTTGAGTTCTTTGTAAATTCTAGGAATTAGTTCTCTGTCAGATGTGTAGGATGTGAATATTTTCTCCCATTCATTAGGCTATTCCTTAACTCTGTTGATTGCTTTCATTCATGTGCAGAAGATTTTTAATTTAATATAATCCCATTTGTTAATTCTTGGTGTTATTTCCTTGGTGATTTGAGTCTTGTTAAGGAAATGTTTTCCTATGCCTATGTGTTGGAGCATGTTTCCTATCTTTTCTTCTAGTAGTTTTAAGGTTTCTGATTTTATATTGAGATCTCTTATACATTTCCAGTTGATTCTCATGCAAATTGAAATATACAGGTGTATTTTCATTTTTCTGCAGATAGATATTCAATTTTCTCAACACCGTTTCTTAACAGGCCATCTTTTCTCCATTGTGTATTCTTATCCCCTTTGTCAAAGATCAGGTGGCTATAGTTCCGTGGGTGTATCTCTGCAACTTCAAGTCTGTTCCATTGGTCTTCAAGCCTATTTTTGAGTCTGTACCAAACTGTTTTTTGCTACTATCACCCTGTATTATAAAGCCAGATATTGTGATCCTACTTGCACTAATTTTGGAACTTAAGATTATTTTGACTACATGTGATCTTTTGTGTTTCCATAGGAATTTTTGGATTTTTTTGTATTTCTGCAAATTCTGTCATTGGGATTTTAATGGGAATCACATTAAATCTGTAAATCTCTTTTGGTAGTATACCCATTTTTACAATATTTATTCTCCCAATCCATAAGCAGAGGGTTCCTTCCATCTTCTACTATGTTCTGCAATTTCTTTCTTTAATGTTTTGAAGTTTTTCTTGTAGGGATCTTCAGGGTCTTTGGTCAGAATTATTCCTAAGCACTTAATTTTCTCCAGGGTTTTTATCATGAAACAGTGTTGGACTTTGTTGGAAGTCTTCTCGGCATTGATTAAGATGATCATGTGATTTCTGTCTGCAATTCTCTTGATATGTTGAATAACATTGAATGACTTTCCTATATTGAATTAGCCTTGTAGCTGTGGAATGAAGCCAACTTTCTCATAGTGTATGATTTTTATTATGTGTTACTGAATTTGGTTTTCCAGGATTTTGTGGAGAATTTTTGCATCAATGTTCATCAGGGAAACTGGTCCATAGTTCTTTTTCTTTGAATTGTCCTTACACAGTTTTGGTATTAGGGTGATGGTGGGTTCTTAGAAGGAATTGGGGGGTGGCCCTTCCTTTTCTACTTTTTGAAATAGTTTGAGGAGAAGAGATATTAGTTCTTCTTTGAAGGTTTGATGGAATTCTGCTGTAAACCCATGTGGGCCTGGGCTTTTCTTTGTTGGGAAACTTTTTATTACTTTCTGTATTTCAGTGAATGTAAAGGGTGTGTTTAGATTGCTTATGTCCTCCAGGCTTAATTGGTAATTCATATGTGTTAATGAACTTATCCATTTCTTCTGTCTTTTTGGTTTTTTGGGAGTACAATTTCTCAAAGTATTCTCTGATGATTTTCTGTATTTCCTTGGTATTGGTGGTTATGATTCCATTCTCAACTCTAATTTTTTTCAACTTTGGCCTTTCTTTCTTTCTTTTTGTGAGACTGAGTAAAAAGATACCTATTTTATTAATCTTTTCAAATGTTCAGCTCTTAGTCTCATTAATTCTATGATTTTTTAAGATTCTAATTGGGATATCTCTGCTTTGATCTTGATAATTTCTTTCTGACCATTCTTTTGGGATTAGCTTGTTGCTGTCTTTCTAAAGCCTTGAGATGTGTCATTAAGTTATTTAGTTGGGCCTTTCTTAACTTATTTATGAGGTTTCTTATACCTATGAACTTCCTCTTACAACTACCCTTGCCATATACCATAAACTTTGGTAGAATGTGTTCTCATCTTCATTTATCTGCAGAAATTTTAAAAATTTCTGTTCTGATTTCTTCAATCACTCATTGGTCATTTATCCATGTGTTATTTAGTCTCTATGAGTTTGTAAGATTTCTTAACTTTTTTGTTTTGAGTTCTAGTTTCATTGCATTGTGATCTGATAATGTACAGGGGATGATTTCTACTTTCTTATGTATGTTGAGGCCATTTTTTGTGGACTAAAATGTGGCCTACCTTTTAAAAAGTTCCTACTTATTAATGAGATAGAGAGTGATATTCATTTCATACATACACTGTTTAATTATAAAATTAAGATTGTTTATGATTCAATCTCCTTAAACAATTTATAAAAAAAGTTTTCATTAATTTGTAGAAGTAATTTTACATATTTATGAGGTATTACATGATTTTTTTTTGGTTGAATACAATATAGTGAGATTCATTATTGGATTTTCATAGAATTACAACCTGTATTTTGCACTTGTTCTCTCTTTCTACCATATGTTGCTTATCCTTCCCCTCCCAATTTTCCCATACCCTTCCCTTCTGGCTAGTCCCCCCTGCCCCCTCAAAATGAGGTCCCTTGTATTTTCTAGTTTTAGATATATTCACTTGTCTCTGCATTTGTATGTGTGTGTATACATAGATAAATAGATGCACTTTTTTTTGTATTTAAGGTAGACCTAGTTTCTGCATGTAAGTGAGAAAATGTCATATTTTTCCTTTTGAGTCTCAGTTATTTCACTTAAAATAGTGATCTCTACTTCAATTCATTTTGCTGCATATGTCATTATTTCACTCTAACAGAGTTACAAAAAGATATTTCATTTAAAGTGCTAAAGAAAATGGATTATATAAAAAGTTAACATTGTTTCTGTGATGATATAGAATATAATTCATTGTAGTTAAATAATGTAATGTATGGTATGTAGAACATAAAATTTTAGTTGCTTCTTTATCAACTTAAGAAAGAAATGCCTTATTATATGACCTATGTCAATTCTAGTTTTGGATAAAATCG